>JAYJMB010001497.1:0-16555 GCA_036873735.1 Pouteria campechiana
TTGCATAAGCACACTAAACTACATATCGACCGTGCACTTGCGAGGTTATTTAAAACCTGAGCCATCGAGTTTATGGCTACCATCAAGTTTTTGGCGCCGCTGCCGGGGATTGATTGCGAACCATCTATATTTCTTGGCTCATCAAGTAGGGTTATAATAAAACTCTTCTACTATGCATAAAAACCCTCTTCCAATAATAACTTAGATTTTTCCATGAAAATATAGCTTTCAAAGCATTATGATGTATAAAATAGAAGTTCTAAAAGTAATTGAGTTGCTGCACATTGTGGATTTGCAATATATATGCCCAAAAATTAGCTTCCCATGAATAACTTCAACTTGCACAAAATAATCTGTAACTTCTAAAATCAACAAGTACCTACTTCAAATATTTTATTTGCATTTTTAATTCTTCCAAAAAAACTCCGAAATCTTCAACTTTACTTCTGAAAATTGTTGCTGAAAAATCCTTCGAAGATTTAGAAGTTTTCTTTCTTATTAATCTACTTTAGCAATTCTAAAGTTTAAAATTTCACTACTCAAAAGTTCTAATAGAGCTTTAGAACTTCTGAAGATTGGGCATTGGAAACTTCTATCACTCTTTAATACTTCTAAGATTAACACTTCACTTGGTCAGAAGTTCTATTACACTTGTAAGAGCCTTTATCATACTTCTAAAGATATTTTTGAACCCTTCAAAAATTTGTTTGCAATTATGATAATGTCAAAAACCACTCAAATTGCACTTCTGAGAACTTCTGTCAACTTCTATTGGCCTTAGAAACATTTCATGTCACCCTTCTGAGAATGTCAGAAGCTACTCATGACCTTTTCTAACATTGTTCAGAACTTATTCATCACTTCTTCAGAAACCATTGTTACACTTCATGAGTCTCAGAACTCATTTACACTTCATCTACAAGCCTCAAAAACACCTTAGAACTTTAAAAACTACTTCTATACTTCTTCAGAAATTCCATTTGCACTTTTGAGAATGTTAGAAATCTCTTTTGTAAGCCTCAAAACTACCTCTGAGTTACCTCTATTGCACTTCTAAACACTTCTACAAGCTTTAAAACCTCCTCAGTTGCACTTCTGAGGTCTTCAGAAACACATTCAGAACTCTTCAAAAATTCTAACTTCCTTTGCTACACTTCTCAAAACTCTTTAGAAATGACTCAAAATCTGTGAGTAACTCTTCAAAAACTTTAGTTGTACTTCTACTATGATTTGGAACCAATTCTTCATATCAAAACTCCTTTAAAAATTCTAATGCACTTCTAAAGAGTAGGCTTACTTCAGAAATTCTGAGATCACTCATTTTTAACCACGTCAGAAGTTCTGACATACTTCTGTCAATTAAAAAATCTTCAGAAATTCTAAGTTTCCACAATTCCATCCATGTCAGAAGTTCATTTGATATGCTTCTGATGTTATGTAATAAAAAATTCTTCAACCTTTCTTCTTTCACTTTTATCTGCAAATAAAAATAATAAATCATCATGAACTTCACTTATCAAATAATAAACAATTCAATGTAGATTTATTGGAAAGTACTTATGAACCACTAAATTTATATCAAAAGATGATCCAAAACATATGTTAATTTAGGTATTAAACATGGTATAATATGAGCTCATCACCACTTTAGAGGTCTTAAGAAGAGTTTGAAGATGAGATCGAGTAAACAAAAATTTCAAAAGAATCCTTAGAGGATGGAGTCCCTCTCTTAGAGTTCTTAAACATCTTCTAGAATGCTTCAAGCATAAGACAAATTTCAAAGGTTTCTTTAGAGGAAGAACCAAGTTTCAGAAGCTTGAAAAATGTAGCCATTAGTGGTAGTTGAGAGTGTCAGACTTTAGAAGAATTTCTAGAGTGAGCGTCTTCGAGTTTCAGAGGTCTGAAAACCTCTCTAGACCAAACATTCCTCTCTTGGCAACCTTCAAAGGATAGAAGACTCTACTTCAAATGTCTACATTTATTGCTACAATGGTAACTAACATAGATCACTCAACTTTCAGAGTTCTGAAGACACCTTTGTCAGCTTTTTTTTTTTTACTAAATTTCAAGTCATCTAAAATGTCAAACCACAATGAAAACAAATTAAAATAGCTCTAATCACTTTCAAAGCCTATAAATAGAAGATCAAGTCATTGGAAGTAGAAGTTAGAGATTTCTAAGAGCTTAGCATGCATTTACACTAAGATCAAAAGTTTTCTTCCAAACAAAAGTTTCAACTTTAGTTGCACATACTCTAAATCAAGCATGAATGAACCATCATCTTCAACCATCATCTTCAATATTTTAGGAGTCTAAAAACTATTAAAGTTCATTGCTAATCTATTTATTTATTTGTTCTTTTATTATGTACAAATCTGCCTAAGTAAGAGGCACCTTTCTTTGTACAAGTTTCATTACTTTAATGTTTTTGCAAGAAAAGGGCTTGCAACATTGCATTTTGGTTTCAATGAGTAGAAAAGACTTCCTGTTGATTGTAAAAGTTATAGGTGAGCATGAAAAAACCAACTTGTTATTTGGAATGTGTTAGTGGAACCTAAAATAGTAAAAGAGACTATCATAGAGAGTGGAGTAGGAACCTAACTCGAGCCAAACCACTATAAACTTCTATGTTTAGTGTGTCATGTTTTATTTTCTGATATTTCCTAGCACCAATTATTTTATTTGGCCAAAGTTTTTAAAAGCTCAATTCACCCCCTCTTAAACTATCATTTGCAAGGGACCAACAGTAACAACTTTATCCTCTCTTCTCAGTGACGTGGCCAACATTCTCAATGGCATAGTGATGTTGAGTAATAACAAAATAGGTAGAAATGTTCATCAAGCCTCTTCATTGGTGCAAGCATCAAGCAACAAAGGATCAAAAACCAAGTGAAGCCAACTTCTTCACAAGTGTAGGAGAGCATTTGTGGAAGACAATTATGGAGGCCCTACTTTCTTAGTAGCACAAGGACCATCATGACTATTTACCTTTCTCATCAACGTAGAAGTAGCTATTGAAACAAACCTCTTCACTAGCCTTAATTTTGATGATCAACATATTTAACAAACTGGGTTTTGATGATGAGAAAAAACACATGAGTGAAAGTTTAAGGTACTAATCATTATTTTCCAAGTATGTAGTAACAAACAATACATCAGGGAAATAGCATAAGTGGACAACACAAACGAGACTACATCAGAGATAAGATCCACAAATAAATGAAGAAGAAAATTTAAATGCTCAAATAAGAAAGAATGACATTGAAACTTTGAAAAAGAAGTGTGTGAAACAACGCCTAGACATGGCTCAAAACACTGCCAAAGTAATTTAGATTTGTGCTCAAAGTCAAAAAAAATCAAGGCTTCAAAGTGAAGAAAAATCCAAGTTTTGCACTTAGGCAAAGAAATAGACACTGAAGAAGCAAATTCGGACATTGCATAAAGAATTGAAGACACGGAAAAAGACTCGGACATTACTAAACAAGAAGTCAAGACATTAGAACTAAGAAGCCATTCTCAGATATAAAATCTAGACAAGGACACCATTGAAGACTGAAGAGAAGAACGTGTCCAAACAGCTAACTCCTAAAAAAACATATGTGCTAAACTTTAGAAATAGCCAAGATCAAGTCGTGCAACAAAATGAAACTAGCACTAATCCAAGTCTAAAATCTTAAATACAGACATGGAGATCATTTCTGAACATGCTGATTCACTTTAAGACATGACTGAATATGGTGTTGCAAGGTGAACGGTTCATCCAAGTATAAAATAATAATTTTAGACATGGCTACCCAAATCTAGACATGGCGAATCATTTCCAAAAATAAAAGAAAGAAGTCAGTTGCAAGCCAAGCACTAGCCCAAGTCTGAAATTTAATTCCAGACATGACTATTTGAACCCAGACATGACAGTTCACTTTGGGACATGGCCAAGAAGTCAATTTCTAGCTAAATGAGTTAAGCAAGTCTAAAAGCTTAACTCCAAACATGGAAACTAAACTCAAACATGTCTCAACAAATTTCAGACATGAAAACCCACGAGAAAGCTCCAATGGACAGAAAAGCCTATTGATTCACTCAATTAAATGAACAACTTCTCGAATGGCCAAGATTCAAAATCAGCTATAAAAGGAGTAAAGAAAGGTCATTCAAATAGAAAAAATTATTGAGAATAAGAGCATTTACTCTCAGACATTAAGTTTTCTTCAAACTTCACAATGCCACAAAGCTATCTACATTCATTTGCATTCAAAGATTATTCTCTATAGCAACTTAAGGGAGTTTGAAATTCTTTGTATTTATTATTATACATTTTACTACTATACTTAATTGTGTACAAACTCAACCTATGTAAGAGGCATTTCCTATTATAGATTTCTTTTATTGATTGAGATAGCAAGCAAGGGGCTTGCTCACCATGTATAAGTTTGTTGGTTAGCTTTGAAAATCATCTAGAAAAAGTTTGTTGGTGAGCTTTTGGAAAACCAAACTATGTATAAGTTTATTGATTAGCTTTGGAAACCAACTAGGAAAAGTTTATTGGTGAGCTTTTGGAAAACCAACTTGTTTATAAGTTTGTTGGTGAGCTTCTAAAAAACCATCATGTGTAAAAGTTCGTTGGTAAGCTTGAGAAAACCAACTAGTGATTAGTGGAACCTGAGTATAGTAAGTGAAGCTGATCAAAGAGAGGAGTAGGTGTTATGTTGTGAGATAAACCTCAATAAAATACCTATGTGCTCTATGCTACGTGATTCATTTCCTAATTATTACAAAACTTTGGTTTCATATTGGCCAAGATTTAAAAAGCTCAATTCACCCCCCCTCTTGAGCTACCTTAGACAGGACCGACAATTGGTATCAGAGAAAGCTACAACATTTAACCTTGATTACTAGTTATTTTGACTGCTTGAAGTGATCCCTATGGCCAACACTATCCACAACACCAAAGTTGAAGGACAGTCAACCACTAGACCCCCATTTTTTATGGCACCAACTATGGGTAGTGGAAAATGCATATGCAAAATTTTTTGATAGCTACTAACTATAAGTTATAGTAAATCATCAATGATGGAAAGACTATCACAAACGTAGAGGAAAATATACTATTGAAGATATTGTATTAGTAGAGAGAGATGCTAAAGCTAAGAATAGCCTCTGCTGTGCATTATCACCTTCTGAGTTTGTAAAGATTTCTGCTTGTGGCTTAGGAAAAGAAATTTGGGATAAACTTAAAGTTACACATGAATGTACTAATTAGGTCAAGGAGACCAAAATTGATATACTTGTGCAAGAATATGAAGCCTTCCATATGCAAGATAATGAAACAATATCAGAGATGTTTAGAAGATTTCAAAAGATCACCAATAGGTTAAGCGATCTTGGTGAAAAATATGAAGAACACAGAATGGTGAAAAAGATTCTAAGATCTTTGCCAAAATAGTGGATGGAAAAAGTCACAGCTATCCAGGAGGTAAGAGATATGGACAAAATGAAAGTTAAAGAATTAATGGGATCACGTATGACCCATGACGGTCTAATGAAGTAGAAAGCTCCAGAAGAACCAAAAGATAAGAAATCAATAGCGCTGAAAGCTAAATCAGAAGATGACTCACAAAGTGAGACATCAACAAGTGACATTGAAAATAATGAGAGCATAGCTATGCTAAGTAGAAGATTTAGAAACATGTTTATAAGAAAGACTGGAAATAACTACAAATTTTAAAACAAAGATAAAAGAAAAGATGCTCCTACATGCTATAATTGTGGCAAAACTATCCACATGAGTTTTGACTACCAAGAACCTGAAAAGAGACAAGGGGAACAATAGAGCAAAAGGCATAACTCATTTTTCGAAAAGAAAAATAAAAATAGTTACAATAAAAAAAAAGCACTTGCAGCATAGGAAATTATCAAAAATATGTTACATGAAAGTGCAAGAGACAATAAAGATGAACGTGAAGCAAAATTCAGTAGATTTTCACCTACAAAAGAAGATCAAGGAGAATGCCACACTGGAATTAGCTTCATGGCCATTCATGAAGATGAAGTAACTTCTGAACTTGAAACTCAAAGTTTTTTTAATGAATTAGAAATTATATATGTAGATTTGGTTGGTCTCAAAGCTTAGGTAAATACCCAATAGGGGAGGAGTGAATTAGGTACTTAAAATTTTACTAAACCCCTTTAGGATCAAACATTCCTATAGCAATCAATCCAATAACTCAATCAATGCACAAATAAATAAGACACAAGGATTTTTATAATGGTTCGAGTAAACACTCTACTCCATTCTTCCAAGAGTACTCTTCTCTTAGTGTCTTGGGTTCCACTATCTCTAATAGCAAAAATATAATAGTGAACCCTGTACTCTTCTAGATTCTAGCTTTCGGGGGTGTAACAATAGTACTCTCGACACTCTTCTAGATTCTAGCTCTAGGGGGCATAATTATACTGCTCCCAACACTCTTCTAGATTTCACCTCTAAGGAGCATAAAAATAGTGCTCCTAGCACTCTTTTAGATTCCAACTCTATGGGGGCATAAATAAATAGTTCTCGTCTGCACTCAGACAATCACAGCTCTTCTTGAGTCAAGTCTCAACCACTAGCTTAAGGAAATTACAATGAATATCAAAAGTTAAAGCACAGATACATCTCCATAAGCATAAGGAAAGATTTCTGAAGATTAAATACATAAGTAAATGATCTTTCCCAAAGGTGGTTGGGAGCCTTCAAAGAAAGTTAAGGAAGGTTTGAATACAAGGCTTATGACTCTTGAAAGATGACAAAGGTTTTGGCTCAATTCAGTAACTGCTCTCAAGAGGGTATTGAATGTTTTTCTCTGTTTTTCTTCTTGATCCAATGATGTTGCATTTATAGCCACTTTGAATTCTAGGCATTGGTGGTGGGTGAACTCCATTAATGATAGAAGATCATTCTAATTAACACATTTGAATTCTTTAACTTCTGCTTAATCCTTGTTTATTGGAATGCCGATAGCTCTAACCTTAGAGAAGATTTCCTGATTCTTAAGAAGTATCAGTTGAAGAGTTGTTACAATGGTTGATTCTTTCCTCATTATGGAAAGAGTGTCATTAATGCTGGATGAAGACCAACGATTTAGTTTTTCCATTACTCATCTTCACTTATGACAGATAAAGTATCTATCCAACTATTCATCAGCCAAAGTCCCTTTATCTTCCAATTTGTCCATGGAAAGTAGCAGATGAATTATCTTTTCAGCACTTGGTCTGTTGGTTGGTCCATTGCACATAATAGATGAATCGTGGAGGCATAGATGAATCATCATTCTAGCACTTCATCTATTGAATTGTCTGTTGTAAGTAACAGATGAGCTACAGGAGTGCAGATGAATTATCTTTTCATCATTTCATCTATTAGATTATCTTTTGTAAGTAACAGATAAATAGTTGAGGCACAGATGAATTATCTTTTAGCACCTTGTCTGTTGGATTGTCTACTATATGTAATAGACAAATTGTTAAGGCGTAGAAGAACTATTCTTTCAGTTGTTTTTCTATTGGATTGTTTGTTATAGGTAGTAGATGAATTGTTAGAGGCACTAACAAACTCCACTGCTCCGCCTTTGTCTATTTTTAACAGATGATCATTAGTTTGGTGTGATATTCAACTATGGCTCACTTATGATAGATGAAGTCTATTGTATGCACATTTCTTTGCATTCGTTAGAGATAATCTTTACTTTGACAAATGAATGGTGATGGTTGATTCCTTTTCATTTGAGCTTTGACTATAGCGGTACTTCATCTTTTACTTCTACACTTGCCCAAGTCTTTTCAATCTGATAGATTGACGCCTTGGAATATCCTTTTTGTGTTCATTTGTCCATGAGGCCTACAACTTGATTCTTCATGCTAAATGCTTGGCAGTAACTATTAGTAATAATCTTTAATTAAGTTTTGTTTATCATTGAAACCATGCATTTATAGTAACAAATTTTAAGGCTCTAAAAGTGAAATAAAAGGAGACAAAGAAGGAGCTCTTAAAAATAACCAATGAATACTCCAAGTTAAAAGATGAGAACTATAAGCTCAAGAATAATTAATGCACCATTCAAGAACTTGTGTAGGTTATAGTAGAAAATAATGCCCTGAGACAGACCCTAATCACCACCTTGTTTGGAATGAAACTAAAGAGTATAATGATCAACAATACAAGAAAAAGAACTACAACTCTGGAAGAAAATAAAGAACCAAACAGACCATGGTTTGGATTCCTAAGATAGTTGCAAAAGTAGTAAATGCAATAAAATCTCTTGAAATCAGAATAGTGGCACCCAAAGAACAAAGGGTACCAAAATTTAATGCCACTAACCCACTTGGACCCATTACCAAATGGGTACCAAAGATTAAAGCATAACTTTGTCATTGCAGGTGTCTGAGAGCCTCAAGAAGCAGCATATGTTACATTAACAATGGTTGCTCAAGAAACATGACAGAAGAGAAGGAGCTATTTACTGAATTAAAAAAAAAGATGTGGTGGAATAATAACCTTCGGAGATAATGGAAAAGGTAAAGTGGTTGGGATTTGTAAGGTCGGACAACCACATTCTACTACTTTTTCAGATGTACTTCTAGTTTGAGGAACCAAAGCACAATCTTCTAAGTGTTAATTAGTTTTGTGATAGTGGTTACAAGATTATGTTTGAATCTCACATTTGTTTAGTCCTAGATCAAAATGACTCAATTGTAATTCTAAGCTAAAGGTATAGAAATATTATATAGTAGACTTATTTGATAACCAAACTAAATGTCTTGTTAGTCACAATGAGTCTCTATTATGGTATAGAAGACTGGGACATGGCAATAAAGATATAATAGAAAGAGTATACAAAAAGGATTCTATAGTTAGCTTATTCGAACTAAAAATTGATAAAGGATAGTTGTGTGATGCATGTCTGAAAGGAAAGCATGCAAAAGAATCTTTCAAGCCAAATAACTAGGCCACTTCACTTGCTACATATGGACTTAGTTGGACCAACTAGAACTAAAAGTCTAGGAGGGAAGCATTACACATATGTCCTTGTTGATAACTATAGTAGATATACTTGGGTAATGTTTCTTGTATACAAGGATGAGGCTTTCTCATTCTTTAAAATTTTTTCCAAGTGAGTACAGAATGAACAAAACTCTCATATTGTTGCCATTATAAGTGATCATAGTAGAGAATTTAAAACCCATAAATTCATAGCTTACTATGAAAATAATGGTATCTTTCAAACTTTCTTTACATCAAGAACACCTCAACAAAATGGAGTAGTAGAAAGGAAGAACAGAACCTTGCAAGAAATGACAAGGACCATGTTGAGTGAATATAATCTATCATAATACTTTTGGGTTGAGGCAATGAATATTGCTAGTTTTATTATAAATAGAATTCATACTAGGCCAATACTCAGCAAAACTCCATTTGAGATATATATTATGGTAAGAAGCCCAACATATCATTTTGCCATACTTTTGGCTATAAATATTTTATTCTCAATAATGGAAAGGGAAACATTCAAAAATTTGTTAGTAAATCTGATGAAGGAATATTTCTTAGCTACTCCATTGTTAGTAAAGCTTTTAGAATTTACATTTTGAGTAATAAAACTATAGAAGAATCTATTCATGTCAAATTTGATGAATCTTCTAACTATTTGAAAAGACCAAAGAATCTTGATGATGAAACAAACAAACTTATAACTGATATGGAGAGAATAAACTCGCAAAAAAGAGACAAAAAAACTCCACAAATAGAAATAGTAAGGGATGGAGTTGATAGATAACTTGAATCATCCACTAGTGAGGTATACAAAGAAGGTAACTCTTCTCTTCCTAAAGATTGGAGATTCATGCATGATCATCCTAAAAATCAACTAGATCATTGTATCACCAAATATGTGGTAATTTTGCCTTCATTTCTCAAATAGAGCCAACTTACATAGACCATGCATTAAAAGATGAGAATTGGATTTTAGCTATGTAAGAGGAATTGGACCAATTTAAAAGAAATAATATGTGGACTTTAGTTTTAAGACCAAATCACCAATAATTATAGGAACCAAATGGGTCTTTAGGAACAAACTTGATGAATCTGGATTGGAAGTGAGAAATAAGGCAAGACTAGTAGCAAAGGGGCACTGTCAAGAAAAAGGAATTGATTTTGATGAATCATAAGCCCCTGTTGCCAAGATAAAAGCCATAAGAATGCTATTGGCATTCGTATCTTTCATGAATTTTAAACTTTACCAGATGGATGTCAAATCTACATTTTTGAATGGTTTCATTAATGAAGAAGTATATGTGAGACAACCCCCTAGGTTTGAAGAGCCTCATGATCCCAACCATGTCTTCAAGCTCAAGAAAGCCCTCTAAATCAAGCTCCTAGAGAATGCTAATGATTGAAAAAGGATTCTCAAGAGGTAAAGTAAACCCAACTCTCTTCATTAAGCATGCTATAAAATACATTCTCATTGTACAAATATAAGTTGATGACATTTTATTTGGAGCCACCAATGAAATCTTTGTCAAGCATTTTCTAAGATTATGCAGGGAGAATTTGAAATGAGTTTGATGGGAGAATTAAACATCTTCTTAGGACTACAAGTAAAGTAGACAAAGGAAGAAAATTTCATCCACCAAGCTAAATACACAAAGGAACTGCTAAAGAAATTCAATCTTGAAGATGGAAAAAAATATGGAACCCCAATGAGCACTTCTATCAAATTGGACAGGGATGAAAGAGGTAAATCTGTTTGCCAAAAGCTTTATAGAAGTGTGATAGAATCTCTATTATATCTCACTATTAGTAGGCTAGACATTATGTTTAGTATATGTATGGGTGCTAGATTCTTGTTAGACCCTAAAGAATCACATCTTATTGTTTGTTAAAAGACTTTTAAGATACCTTTTAGACACTCCAAATCTTAGTTTATAGTATCTAAAAGATTCAGACTTTGAGTTAATTGGGTATTCTAATGTTGACTTTGCTAGACATATAGTAGATAGGAAGAGTACCTCAAGGACTTGTTAGTTTCTTGAAAACATGATCATATCATGGTTCTCCAGGAAGCAAACATGTATTATACTATCAACCACTGAAGCTGAATATGTTACAACTGGAAGTTATTGTGCACAAATTCTCTAGCAACTTGAAGATTATGATTTCAAATTTGTTGATAAACCCATTAAATGTGACAATACTAGAGCTATAATTCTAACCAAGAATCCTGTTATGCATTCTAGATCTAAGCATATAGGAATCAGGCATTGCTTCATTAAAGATCATGTCTAGAATCATAATGTTTGCTTATAAGATGTACCAACTAAATAATAGTTACTAGACATCTTGACTAAGCCACTCTTAGAGGAGGAGTGATAGATCCAATCAGATAATGAAACCATCTTGATCATCACTTTATACTTTATATGATTTGGATGAGTATCGTAAATATTGGATGCTTTTTCATATACTTTTTTATAATGACAAAAAGGGGGAGAAATACTTGTATGATTGCATGAGTATATGATATAGGAATACTTGTATGATATCATGAGTATATGATATGAAAATACTTGTATGATTGCATGAGTGTATAATATGAAAATTTTCTATGTATAGCATATATTATTAGAATCCAGTACACCTATTAAGGGGGAGGAAGCACTAAGTCAAGGGAAGTTATGTCATATACTTAAATTATTTATCTTAAGTTATCTGTTTGAAAGGGAATTCACTTAGATGTTTTGTCATCATCAAAAAGGGAGAGATTGTTGAACCAAACCTCTTCACTAGGCTTGATTTTGATGATGAACATATTTAACTAAGTTTTGATGATGAAGAAAAGCACATGAGTGAAAGTTTAAGCTATTGATCATTATTTCCCAAGTGTGTAGTAATAAACAATACATCAGGGAAACAACATAAGTGGAGAATACATAAGAGACTACATTAGAGACAAGATCCACAAATAATTGAAGAAGAAAATTTAAATGCTCAAATATAAAAGAATAGCATTGAAACTTTAAAGAAGCTGCCTGTGAAACAACTCCTACACATGCCTCAAAACACTACCAAAGTAATTCAGATTTGTGGTCAAAGTAAAAAAAGAAAATCAAGACTTCAAAATGAAGAAAAATCAAAGTTTTGCACTCAAGCAAAGAAATAGACACTGAAGAAGCAAGTTCGTGTTGGTCCCGAAGATTAGACTAAAACCCAAGAGGGGAGGGATGAATTACTCTACCCCTTTAGGATTAATCATTTCTCTAGCAATAAATCACTTAATGAATAAAAGCACAAGTAAATAAGACACAAGGATTTTTATAGTAGTTCGAGTAAACACTCTACTCCACTCTTCTAAGAACACTTTCCACTTAGTGTCTTTGGCTCCACTATTCCCAATAACAGAAAAACAATAGTGCTCCCAGCACTCTTTTAGATTTTAATTCTATGGGGCATATTCTTAGTGCTCTCAGCACTCTTCTAGATTCAAGCTCTAGGGAGCATATTCATAGTGCTCCTATGACTCTTCTAGATTTCAGCTTTAGGCAGCATAAATAAATAGCTCTTTTCTACACTCAGATAGTCACAACTCTTCTTGAGTCTAGTCTCAACCACTAACTCAAGGAACTTTATAAGAAATGAATATCATAAGTTTAAGTATATAAATTTCTCAATAAGCAGAGGGGAAGGTTCCTGAAAATTGAATGCAGAAGTAAATGCTCTTCCCAAAGGTAGTTGAGAGCCTTTAAAGAAAATTGAGGAAGGTTTCAATGCATGGCTCTTAAATTTTGAAGGATTGTAGAAGGTTTAGCTGAGATCAGTAAATTCTCTCAATAACATTTTGAATTTTTTTCTCAATACTTCATTAGCTTTTCCTCCTCCAACGATGCTTCATTTATAGTTGCCTTGAATTCTAGTTATTTGTGGTTGATGACAATGCAAAATTTCATATTTTATTCCCTTAATACTTAATCTTTTACATTTGTTTGATTCCTGAATATACTCATTGTCCTTATATTTTGATTTAGGAGATAATTGGATTGGTTAAGTGCAAAAAGAAGTTTATTGAAGGATTTTGGACAATTCCAGCATTACTTTGTATTTTGGGCATAACTCTCTTATTTGACCTCCGATTGAGATTATTAAAGATGTTCTAAAAACACACAAAAAATTTCTACAACTTTGTGTTGGGAGTTTTGAGATTTGAGCGATAAGGACAACATCAAGGGCAAATACAGGAAGAATGCCAAAGTCAGGATGAAGTGCAGAAGAGAAGTAACCAAAAGCACCGGAGGCAACAAGTCAACGCCGCCCGCAGCAACCCAATTCACACGCCACCCCACCGAAGGCAACAAAGTGGTACTGGCAGTGCTTGACTTTGGCCAATATTTTTCAAAACTTGTGGAAGTTGCATATTTTGCATATTTTGACTCTATATAAATAACAGTTTCTCAAGGTTTTTGAGGATTCTTTTGTTAGGGTTTTTTAGGATTCTTTTGCTAAGGTTTTGAGGAGGACTTTTTGGCTGCTTCCAATACAGAATTTTCTTCTTCTCTCTTATATTTTATTTTATTTATGATTTCATGGCCCTGCATGGCTAAACTTTTATTCTTGGTTTAAGGAGATAGAAGCCTCAGAATCAATATACTGTGAGATCTAATTTAATTTAATTGTTTAATTTATACTTTAAGTATTGAATGTTCTTCTTTGATTTATGATAAAGAATGTCATGTTTAATTGCTAGGAGGCCTACTAGTTTATTATTCATTACAATATATTGCTAGGTTAGATATTAAATCCATAAATGTTTGATCCCTCTAATCTACAAAGCAACTAGGATTTAATAATTTACTACATCAGGGATTATTAAATCTTAGGAAGAATATTTGACTAAATTAAATGCAACCACGTGTGCTTGTATTATTTGGCTTCATCAATCTCTATAGATCTTACGGTTACTATTAAATTAAATCTCTAGCGCATGTCTGAGTTTATTTAGTAGTTAGGGTTAATTGGATCGCGTGTTTCTAATTAACTATATTGAAGGAGAGATAGGAAAAATAATTTCAATGGTGAATATTCAAAGTGTGAATTGATTTATAATTGTATCAATGATCAGTTATGAGATTCTGATGGTGAATGTTGACTTAAACCAACGTTTCTTCTCAAATAAATTTATTTTATAACACTTTCTTTATTACATTAAAAACCCCCCTTCTTATTCACGTTGCATAAAACTAAGCTAGATACTCCTCTTGGGATGAGCCTTATTCACACTAATACAGGTAATTTAGTTGGAGTAAGGTTCTAAATCTGGTTGCCTATGACAGCACACCAAATTTTTGGCGCCGTTGCTAGGGAGGCATTCTAGTGGATTTTTGTGCTTTTGTGATTTTTTCTATTTATTTTTATTTTTTTATTTTTATTTTTGGATTTATTAGATTTTTCTTGATTGTTTATGACTGCAAATCAATCTTCTAATCAAGGTAATTTGCAGTACAAACCAAAAATGAAAAGAACCTTGCATAGTTTAAGGAGTGAAGCTCAGAGGAATTCTGGAAAGGAGGAAATCATGGCTGGAACTCAAACTTTGAGAGAGCTTGCCACACCTGATTTGGATCAACAACCCTTATGCATTACTTTTCCTACTTTAGATGCTAATATTAATTTTGAATTAAAATCTGGACTAATTCATCTCTTGCCCACTTTCCATAGTCTTGCAGGTGAAGATCTTCACAAGCATCTTAAGGAATCTCATGTGGTATGCACAAGTATGAAACCGACAAGGGTGACTGAAGAGCAAATCAAACTAAGAGCCTTTCCATTCTCTTTGAAGGATTTGGCTAAGGATTAGCTTTACTATTTACCATCTGGGAGCATCACAACATGAAATGAGATGAAGAGGTTATATTTGGAGAAATATTTTCCAACTTCAAGGGCGACCAACATTAGGAAGGAAATTTGTGGTGTGAGACAACATAGTGAAGAATCCTTATATGAATATTAGGAGCATTTCAAGAAATTATGTGCATGTTACCCCCATCATCAGATTAGTGAGCAACTATTCATCCAGTATTTCTATGAGGGTCTTCTATCCACTGATAGGAGCAAAACTCTTGAAGCAGCAAGGAACTTGATTGGAAACATGGCAGCCAACTCATAACAATTTAGCAATAGGCTTGATTTTCTATCCAAGCCTATCAATGAGGTAAGTGTTTCTTCCCTTGAACAACAAATTGTAGGTCTAACTTCTCTTGTTCCTCAATTGGCTGTAGGAAATATGTAGACAGCAAAAGCTTATGAAATTTGTTCAATAGTAGGACATCCAACTAATGTATGCCCAACTCTTCAAGAAGAACCTATTGAGCAGGTGAATGCAATGGGTGGTTTTTCTGGACAACCACAGAGGAAGTATGATCCTCATTCTAACTCATACAACCCAGGATGGAGGGATTACCCCAATTTTAGCTATGGGAATCCACAAGCAAATTAGCCCACAACTCAAAATCGCTCGAATTTCTAGCAGTACAAGCAGCCATACCAACTTAGACCACAACGAGGACAAATTTCTAACTCTAGTATGTCTTTAGAAGATATTGTTAAGTCTCTTGCCACTAACACGTTGCAATTCCAACAAGAGACAAAGGCTAGCATTCAAAATTTGGATAATCAGGTAAGTCAGATAGCTACCACAATTAATCGGCTGGAGACACAAAATTTAGGAAAATTGCCCTCTCAAACAGTGGTGAACCCAAAAGAGAATGTGAGAGCAATTGTTTTGAGAAGTGGTAAGGAGGTTGAGATTCCAACAAAAGCAAATCCTACACCAATAGAGCAAGAAAAAGGAAAAGCATTGTTGTAGACAAGGACCTTCCTGAGCACAATGAAGTGATTCAACGTAAGTTTCCACCTCTTTCTGAATATAAACCAGTACCTTATGTTCCTCAGGCTTTAACAGAATCTCATAAAATTAAGAGCTATAAAGATTTCTGTGAGACTTTTTGTAAATGTGAGGTAAATATATCACTTTTTGATATCATTAAACAAGTACTTTGTTATGCTAAATTCCTAAAAGAAATGTGTACAATAAAAAGAAAATAGAAACTCAAGGGATTTGAGAAGGTGAGAGTAGGGGAGAATGTTTCTATAATCATTCAAAGAAAACTCCCTACAAAGTGCAAAGATCCATTTATGTTTACTATCCCTTGTATGATAGGTAATACTAGACTTGAAAAGGTCATGTTAGATTTAGGAGCCTCCATCAATGTTATGTTATATTCTTTGTATGCTTCTTTGAAACTTAGACGTTTGAATAAGACTGGTGTTGTGATTTAATTAGCTCATAGATCTCATGCATATCCGAAAGGGTTAGTTAAGGATATTCTTGTGCAAGTCAATGATTTAATCTTCCCTGCTAATTTTTATGTGCTAGATATGGAGAATGGCAATTACACTACTCCCATTCTATTAGGAAGACCCTTCCTAAAGACATCCAAGACTAAGATAGATGTTCATAGTGGCACACTT
>JAYJMB010001498.1:0-16555 GCA_036873735.1 Pouteria campechiana
TATAATGAATCCATAGCAATATTAACAATAGATTTACTTTAAATACATGCTAATCAATATATAATTCAATTAAACCAAGTAAAATCTTATTTACAACAAAATCCCCAATTTACTACTCATGTGATTATTGTTCACAACAAGGGATCATGCATAATCACATTTAATCAACTCCAAATCATGCCACAAATGCTCTAGTCAAGTTGTTAATCCAATTCCCCTATCAATTTACACTAATTTTACCCCTAGTGTTATTTTTCACACATGGGGCTAATGCATAGTCATGATTGATCAAGTTTAAATCCTTGTAAACTCATCACAAATCATAAATTAGTTATTTTCCCCATGAGCTAAACACAAAATTTTATCCAAAACCCACAATTTCCATTGTTCACAAAATAGGTTCTAAACCCTAACGTGTAGAAAATGAAATTCAATGGAAAAGAAATGTACTCACCATGATTTCCAAGCTTAGCCTCCACTTACCATGCATTTCCATCTCAAAAACTTCCAATTCCACCATGAATCATGATCATTAGGGTTTGAACTCATGAAACCATGCTCAAATAGTTAGAAAATGGGGGTTTGATTTGCAAAATCAAGGTTTCTAATGGAAATACATAGATTTTCTAAGCTAAATCCACAAAAATATGAGCTGGAAGGGTGGGTTTTTTGTGGCTAGGATGTGGGGAGACAGAGGAAGAAGAAGAGGGAAAAAATGAGGGGCATTAGGCTAAAATTGGCCCTAAAAACGTAAATCAACAAACCGGTGCCATCAACTCCAATTTTGGTACTGCCGGTACCCAAATCAGTCCTCCAAATAGTGCCTCACTATTTGGCACTAACTTCCTCGTATGATGTCAAATTTAGGTGTTTTTATGTGTTGTGAAGATAATTTTAAGATCTATAACTTTCATACTTATAACATTTTCTAATTTAATCCAAAAATATGAGTAATTTAGTCTCAAAGTGACACCATGTGTTTTAACCCAATTTAAAGCTCTAGAGATAGTTAAAGTATTTTAACTCTAATTTACTTATATGATATCCACTTTATATCATTCTAAATTCATTGAAAGAAAAATTAAAAGAGTTATAACTTTTATCTTGTACATTTTTTCTAAATCATCCATCAAATATGCAAAAAATTGGGTACAAGTTATACCTATACCATTTTCAGCTTCATGTTCTCATTCAATTGTACCAAAATATAAATTAAATTCAAGTTTTCTTCATTCTTTTCCTTTTTCATAGTCTTATTAGTATTTAATCACATAATTATACAAATATTAACACCCTAGGTATTACAATAGTAAAGCCAATACTTTTAAATGATAAAAGTTATAAGAATCTCATAGCTGATCATTGATGCAATTATAAATCAAATCATACTTTGAATATTCAACATTGGAATTATTTTTCCTATCTCTCCCTCAACATAGTTAATTAGAAACACGTGGTCCAATCTACCTAACTACTAAATAATTTCAGACACTCACTAGAGATTTAATCTAATAGTAGCCTTAAGATTTGTAGAGATTGATGAAGCTAAACAACACAAGCACATGTGGTTGTATTTAATTTAGTCAAATATTCTTCCTAAGATTTAATAACCACAATAGTAGCAAATTATCAAACCCTAGTTGCTTAACAAATTATGGATCAAACAATTATGAATTTGATATGTGATCTAGTAATAGATTCCAATGAATAATAAAATAGTAGATCTCCTAGCAATTAAATGTAACAATCATAATCATGAATCAAAGAAGAAAATTTAACACTCAAAGTATAAATTAAATAATTAAAAAAAATTAGATCTCATAGTATATAAATTATGAGGTTTTTGTCTCCTTAACCTAAGAATAAAATTTAATCCATGCAAGGCCAAGAAATCACAAATAAAATAAAATAGAAAAGAGAGAAGAAGAAGATTCTCTATCGAAAGCCACTAGGAAGTCATCTCTAAACCCTAGTAAAAAAATCCTCAAGTGATAGGAAGAAAAACTGCCTAAAAACTTTCCAAAATAGCTTATAAATAAAAACTTTGCATAACTAAAATGCAATTCAAAAGTTGGTGGATGTACTCTGGCGCCACTTTGCTGGATAAGAGAGGCAAGTTGAGTGAACTTGGGCGCTGACAGCTCCAGTTTGTTGTCCATCAGACATGTGTTCATTGTTTTGCCCATAACTTCCTCATTTCAACTCATAATCTCATAATTATTTTTGAATTGGTTAGATAACTTTGAGATATATAACTTTTATGTTGATAACCTTTTCCAAATAATTCTCTATGTATGAAAACATTGGTACACAAGTGATACCATGTGTAATCTTCAGCTCCTTTTTGAGATGTTTTAATACTTTCTATCCTCAGTTGTCCTTGATGTAGCATTTATCTCTTAGAACTCCAAACATGAAAGTTGTAGAAATTTTTTTTATATTTAAAGAATCTTTAATCATCTCAAATGGAGGTCTAATGAGATATTTATTCCTAAAATACGGATTGATGCTAAAGTTGTCCAAAATTATCCAATTGCCGTCTTTTTGCACTTAATAAGTCCATTTATCTCCTAAATCAAAATATAAGAATAATGAGTATATATAGGAGTAAAATAAGTGTAAAATATTAAGTATTAAGGAAATAAAATATGACATTTTGTATTCTCATCAAGACTTCAGACATGAGAATCTGCGAGAGAGCTTCAATGGTCAGAAAATGCTATCGATTTTCTCACATTTAATGAACTTCATCATCTCCAATAGAAAGATTTTGAATCCTATTATAAAAGGAGTAAAGAGAGGTCTTTCAAAGAGTTACATAAGTTAGACAATTTGAGAAGCAAAATAAGAGCATTTACTCTCAGATATTAAAGTTTTCTTCTGAACTCCACTGCCCAAAAATGACATATGCATTCCAAGAACATTCTCTACAATAGTTTAAGGGAATCTAATACTCTATATTTATTCTAATACATTTATTTCTGCTATATTTAACCAACTAAAAAATATTTAACAAACATTCTCACCAAACCTCTCCCAGAGGATAGATTTTGTATGATTAGGACGGAATTAGGAATGATAGATCCATTTGCATAATGAAAATATCTTGATCATCACTTTATGTTTACATTCATATGATTGGAATGATTACTCAAATCATTGAATGTGATATATGTTTGTATGCTATGTTAGTTAGAATATTTCAAACTTAGGCTTTATGACACCAATCTCGAATATTATGAAGTGAGAATTATATAACTTCACTTCATAATATCCATCCCATGTTCGAAATACTACTTCCAGACATAGCCATTCATATTTGAAAATCATAATTCTGGACTTTACGAAATCCTATTTTCAAACATAGTCCTCCATGTCTGAAATTATAATTATAGACATTGACATGTTTTTCTCTATCTGAAATTTAAGTCATACTGCTTATCTTCTTAAAATGCCTAAAACTCCATTTTTGAGATAGTCTCATTTTCTTATAGGAATTAAAACATTCTTTGTTGGAATGTTTATCTCTTGAACAACTTTAGCAAACACTTATTAGACATCTCCTCAAGAATTCACAAGAACCTCATAGAAACCCCCTAGCAACTGCCTTACTATTACTAGCAATGTCTATTTAATTCATCTTCATCCATTCCCTGCTAAGGCAAGAGTGAAAACAAGAGAGAACTCAGTCTGCGCGATAGAGGTCATGAGTAGTGATAGAAAAAGTGAGGTGTGGGCAAAAGAGAATTCATTTAAGGGAAGCAAAGTGGACAGAGTAGTGGTTAAGTTGTTTTGGATTGGAGATAGTTCTTTCATTGGGTTTGCTAGATTTTGTGATGTGAAGATAAGTAGCTTGAATGGACATCTATCAGAAATATATGTTCTTTGGAGATTTACAAAGATCATCTTTATGCAAGTCTAATGGTTAGACTTTAAATGTAACCATCTTTTGAGGCCAATGTAGAAGAGGGAGAAGTAGTAGCCTTAGGAAACCTCTTCTCCCCCATCCAAACTTTGGCTCTTCCGATGTAACCTTCCAAATGTTATGAAGGCATGACTATGCATGATTTCAAACTTGACCGAAGGATCATAATCGGGCTCCAGCACAATCTCTCTGATCCCACTTTTTCTTTCATCCATCTATCCTTGCTACACTCTTTCACTATTAGTTAGAAATCTATTTGTATTGAAATAAGTTAAAGTGTATCTTTGTTTGTAACCTTGTTTGTTCTGAACTGAAATGAAATGAAACTTTTTTTTGTATTAATTCTGAGTCTTTTATTTTATGCATATTCTGTCTTGGATGTTTTCCCTTGTGCCTTTTTGATAATGATAAAAAGGAGGAGAGATAGTCTGTTTGTATAAGGAGAAATAGCCTTTTTGTACGCTTCTATGATTTGAACCCAGTGCAGTAATTTAGGGGGAGGATGCACTAAGTTAGGGGGAGTTATGTATATTTAATGCTGAATGTAAATAAGTTCTGTTTAGTTCCCATACATGTTTGTGTTTTACCTATTTGAAGGGTAACTCACTCAGATATTTTTGTCATCATCAAAAAGGAGGAGATTGTTGAACCAAACCTTATTACTTTGATTAATTTTGATGATGAATATATTTAGCCAACCAAGTTTTGATGATGAGCGAAAGCACATGAATGAAAGTTTAAGCTACTGATCAATATTTCCCAAGTATATAGTAATGAACATTATATCAGGGAAATAACATACATGGATAACATATACAACACTATATTAGAGACAAGATCCATTAGCTTACAAGGATGAAAATATAAATGCCCAAATGAGAAAGAATGACACTGAAACTTTGAAGAATAGTATATGAAACAACTTTCTAATATGCCTCAGAGCACTACCAAAGTAATTCAAATAGGTGCCTAAAGTCAGACAAAAACAAGTCTTCAAAATGGAGAAAACAATCTAAGTTCTGGACTCAAGCAAAGAGTCAGACACTGAAGGAATAAGTTCGAACATCGTGTGACCAATCTTAGACATAAAATCAGATTCAGACATTGCTGAATAAGAAGTCAAGATGTTAGAAATATAGAATCAAATTCAAACATTGTAAAATCCAAACTCAGACACTACTGAAGACTGAAGAAAGAAACCAAGTGCTTCAAAAGTTCAAGTCCAAAAATCTCATATGCTAAATCCTGAACATTGTCATTACTAAAGGCACTTTGGATATAGCCAACTCACTTCCAAACATAGCCAAAATTAAGCCATGTGACCAAGTGTAATTTGTGCCAATCCAAGTTTGAAATATTAACTTCGGACATGGCTTTCCAATTTCGGACATGATGGATCATTTTCAGACATAGCTCAAAGAAGTATTCCAAGCTGAATGCCAGTCCAAGTCCAAAATATTAACTTTGGACATGGCGATCCAATTTTAGACATGATAATTCATTTTTGGATATAACTTAGAGAATTCTATTGCAAGCTAAACAATTCAAGCAAGTTCAAAATCTTAACTCCAAGTATAAAAGCCAAACTTGGACATAGCCAAATAGACTTCAAACATGAGAACCTGTGAGCCTGTGAGAGAGCTTCAACGATTAGAAAATCCTATCAATTTGCTCGCATTTAATGAACATCATCTTCTCCAATGAAAATATTTTGAATCCCATTACAAAAGGAGAATAGGCCATTCAAAAGAGTTACACAAGTTAGAAAATTTTTAAAGAAAAACAAGAGCATTAACTCTCAAAAAGTTTTTCCAAACTCCATGTGTAGAACATTCTTTACACCAACTTAAGGGAGTTTGTTACTCTATATTTATTACAATATGTTTATTTCTGCTGCTTTTAATTGTGTACAATCTTAGCCTATGTAAGAGGCTTTTCTTTTTATTTGTCTTTCATTTATTGGGATAGCAAACAAGGGGCTTGTTGATCTTGTATTAGTTTATTAGTGAGCTTGGAAAACAATGTGTAAAACTTTGTTAGTGAGCTTGGAAACCAACTAGTGTAAGTTGGTGGTGAGTTTATAAAACCAACAGGTATTTGGTGGAACCTGAGTGAAGCAAGGCTGACTCAGAGAAGAGGAGTAGGTACCATGTTGTGGGTAGAACATCTATAAAATTACCTTTGTACTATGCTATGTGATTAATTTCTTAGTTATTTCAACACTTTAATTTTATATTGGCTAAAATTTTAGTAGTTCGATTCACCCCCCTCCTCTTGAGCCACCTTAGAATGAGACTAATAGAAGGTAACAATTCTCTTCCTAGAGATTGGAGGTTCATGCATGCCTATCTTAGAAACTAAATAATTGGTGATATATATATGATAAAGTTAGAACTAGATCTTCATATCACCAAGTATGCGACAATTTTCTCTTTATTTTTGAACTAGAGCCAACATGCATAGAACAAGCCTTAGAAGATGAAAATTGGATCTTAACTAAGCAACAAGAGTAGGACCATTCAAAAGAAATAATTTATGGACACTTATTCCAAGGCTAAACTATCAATCCGTTATAGGAACTAAATGGATCTTTAGGAATAAATAAGATGAATCTGGAATAATAGTAAAAAATAAGGCAAGATTGATAGCAAAGGGGTATTGTCAAGAAGAAGGACTTGACTTTGAAGAGTCATATGCCCTTGTTGTTAGTATAGAAGCCATTAGAATGTTGTTAGCTTTTGCATCGTTTATAGATTTTTTCAAATGGATGTCAAAAGTGCATTCTTAAATGGATCCATAAATGAAGAGGTCTATGTGGAACCCCCTAGGTTTGAAGATTCCCATGATCCAGAACATGTCTTCAAACTCAAGAAAGCGCTCTATGGTCTTAAACAAGCTCCTAGAGTATGGTATAAGAAGCTAAGAAAGTTCTCAATTGAAAAAGGTTTTACAAGGGGTACATTCTTCATTAAACATGACATGAAAGATATTTTAATTTTGTAACTATATGTTGATGATATTGTATTTGGTTCTACTAATGATGAATTATGTTAAGAATTTTCTAAGGTCATGCAGGGAGAATTAGAAATGAGCTTGATAGGAGAATTAGACTTCTTTCTATGATTGCAAATCAAGCAAATGAGGTAAAAGATATTCATCCACCAAGCTAAATACACCAAAGAACTCATCAAGAAGTTCAAGTTAGAAGATGAAAAACCTTTGGGAACTCCAATGAGTATGTCTATCAAGATGGACAAAGATGAGAAAGGTAAGTCCATCTGTCAAAAACTTTATAGAAGTAAGATAGGATGTTTACTGTATTCAACTGCTAGTAGACCTGATATCATGATTAGTGTTTGCATGTGTTCTAGATTTCAGTCAGATCCTAAGGAATCACATCTTATAGCTATTAAAAGAATCTTTAGATACCTTTTAAATATACAAAACCTTAGTTTAAGGTATATAAAAGGTTCAAACTTTAGATTAATAGGGTACTCAAGTGCAAATTTTGTTGGTTATAAAGTAAGTAGAAAGAGTACCTCAGGGACATGTCAATTTTTGGGAATCATGATTATTTCATGGTTCTCTAGGAAATAGACATCTATTACATTATCAACTACTGCTGAATATGGAGAAACATGTAGTTGTTGTGCACAAATTCTTTAAATGAAACTATCATTGGGTGACTATGGTTTGAAATATGTTGACAGACCCATTAGATGTGATAATACTAGTGCAATTAATTTGACAAAGAATTCAGTTTTGTATTCAAGAACTAATCATATAAAGGTTAGGCATCAATTCATTAGAGATCAAATGCAAAATTATAATATATGCTTAGAATCTATACCAACTAAAGATTAGTTAGTAGATATTTTCACTAACTTACTCCTAGAGGATAGATTTTGCAAAATTAGAAGGGAGCTAGGCGTGATATATCCATGTGCATGAACTATTTGATATATGAATGTCTTAAAATATTCTTAGTAACATGATCTTAATGTCATATTTGTATCTAAATGGATGTAAATGTCATATCCTAAAATGCTTTTAGTAATGTTTTCTATGATTTAAATGATCTCAACTATCATATTCTATGTTTTACTTACACTTTCTAGCAATTAATTAGCTTCAGAGGCTCTTTTAGAAACTTTAAAAATTTTTCAGATGCTGTTTCATAATTTCTTATGTAAAATTTCAAAATTTGAAAAATTTAGACACCTTCAGAAGTTCTAAAACTTTACTTCATAACATTTGAAGATCGGGTTGAACTCCATTTTAGACTATCTAAATCATAAATTTCCACCTTTGAACCCTTTCAATGCCAAGTGCTTTCAAAACATGAAAGTTATAAATTCAGAAAAATTGAAACCTTGAAACCACTCTCTTAGTAGACAATACCAATTCAAAACATCTAAAACTCCCATATCCAAGCTCTAAAACCCAATTTCAAAGTAGATGATTCATATTCCCGCTCATTTTAAACCACATCATATTCTTTTGAATCGACACTATTCCATTCCATTTCAAGAGAGAGACTTTTGTTCTTTCAAGAACCTTTCCAAAACCATTGCTTTCCCAAAACCCTAAGCGAAACTGCTACAAATGGTGAGAATTAAGGGAGCAATAAGTCAGTTGCTCTACATCAACAAAGTCTGGAAGAAGAAGAAGAAGGGATATCTCAGAGGAAGAAACTCCAACTAAAAGAAGAAGGAAAACATCTGAAATGAGGACTCCAAGCGAGAAATTGGGAAAACACAAAGATACTCGTAAGGTAATCTTCAACAACAAGCTATCCTCCTTTGAGAAATTTAGAAATAGGAATTCCAAAATAGACAAAATTATTGCACATCTGGTTTCCAAAGATGCCTTCCAAAAATTACAATAGCTTATGCTTTCCATACTTCTAAATATTTTAGCAACTTATGCAAAAGAATTTTCTTACTAAGATAACTCAAATAATTGCAAGTGATAATCATAGTGGGACCCAATCACAAACACCGCCTTGCTAATCTCTGAAATCACAGTTTGGATAGCAACATTATGTTCAACCCAAATTTTGCACCTCTATTTCATCCCAAATTATTTTTCGCATTTGTCTCAAGTTTCTGCTTTCTAAACTTTATCTCAAACAATTCTATGGACAAATCTACTTTGTCTCTAGTTAGTCTTTGGACAAAGTAGCTCTATAAATTCATCTTGGACAAATCTACTTTGTCTCTAGCTTTGTTTCTAGTTAGTCTCTAGATAATCTACTTCATCTTAAACAAATTTCTACTTCCTGCAATTCATCTTAGATAAATTTTTATTTACTATAGACAAATCTCTACTTTCTATAGACAAAGTAGTTTCAGAGCAATTTTAGTGTTCTGATCATAACTTTATCATCAGAACTCATAATTGCATTATTATTTTCGAATTAGACAAATAATTTTAGGAGCTACAACTTCCATTTTGATAACTTTTTCTAAATCATTCATATTCTATGAGTCGTGGGGCCTCAAAGTGACGCCTTCTGTCGGATGAATTAAGAAATGAATATGAAGCTCTAGAGATAGTTGCACTATTTTAGCCATACTTGTCTCATATAAACTCAAAATCATGTGATTCTTGATGAGTTGGAAAGATAAGCATAAAGGATAAAACTTTTATGTTGAACACATTTTCCAAATCTGCCTTTATCAATCCTAATTTTTTTTAAAGTGATACCTTTTGTAATCTTCAATTTCATTATACAAATTTTTATATTTGTAACAAAATAAACTCTTTTAAGTGCAATATTCACTTAAATGTTAATATAAACCAATGAAAACACATTAAAAGAGGATCTTAAACATGTAAATTTAGATATAAAAATATGATATATTATGAGCTTATCATTTGTTCATCCCTTTCTTCTACTTCTGGACTTGCACCTTTCTGGTTCCGTGCCTTCTTTGATCTTGCCATAGTAGCACATGGGATTGGGAGTGGGAAGATAAAGAGGTCTATTGTAGAAGTTTGAGGATGAGAAATAACTATTTGCTAAAAATAAGAGAATGATCAGGTTTCCAACAAATGTGAATTCAATTTCAGCAAAAAAAACAAGGTTGCTGTTTCCGAAATCATATCTAGAAGCAAGGAAATAGGAGTTTCAAATAGTGTTAAATAAAATTTGGCTTTTCATATTTTATAAAGGATTTCAAACATTGGATTGAGTTTTGGACAGTAAAGTTATAAGTTCAGATGATAGGAGATGTGTTTCAGTATGTCTGAAATCGAGTGAAGTGTGGTTTCACAACGTCTGAAAGTTAGAAGAATTTATATTATTAAATTCAAATGTTGAAAATGTTTAAAACAACATCTGAAACATTTTTATGTATCACAACATTTCGTAGCATAATTACAAATAGAAAATGCAGATTGTACTCTCATGCATTCACATTAGTCATTCCTAATTCTCTCGTTATATTACAAAAATTTTCTAATGGCAATGGCTTTGTAAAAATATCAATAAGTTGAGCCTTTGTAGACACATATTATAAACATATATCATGTGTTTCTAAATGATCTCTAATAAAATGATGCCTAATACCTATATGCTTGATGCAAGAATGTAAAACAAGATTTTTGGTCAAAAAAATGGCACTGGTATTGTCACACCTTATAGGAATATTGTAACACTTAGGGTGTTGAAAATAAAAAAAAAATTAAACATTGATTATGGTGATGATTTGAGATGACGAGAAATTTGTTTTGAAATGAAATTATTCAAGTATATATGAATTGCACATAAATTAAATGTAATTGTGCAAATTAAAAGTATATGCAAATGGTCATATGACTTGATTCCTAGTTATTTGAGGAAAATTTATTATGCATTTTATGTCATTAGTATGTGGGAAAATCATGGAAGAAGGAAGCTATGAGAGATGGTTCAAAGAAGACTTGGAAGGAAGGAGAAATAAGAAGGAAATAGGGGCAACAGGCCAGGCACTAAATCATGAAATGTAGATGGATGGCATCTAGCGAACTGGGCACTATAGTGCCCAAATCCGGTGCCGCAGCACTGACTAACTTAATAAGTCAATGGACTGACTTTTAAGTTCGTTCTCAACCTTTTTCAATCCTATCCATTCATTTTTCCCACACCCAAACCCTTTTGGTCATTTTTATATTAAATTCTTGAGGGAAAAACTTGGTCTAGGCATGGAAATCATGATCTATGCATTTGAATGTGAGCTCTCATTGTTTGGATGATGAAAGAAGAAGGAAAAATGGTTTGGTTGCAATTTATGGAGGCTAATGTGATTTTTGAGGTGGGATCATCATTTTGGAGTGGGTGCCACATGTAAATTTCATAGTAAGCCCATTTCCCTAGCTGTTTTTGATTATTTCTACATTTTAGGAATAACTCATGAACAGTGATTTTGGGGAAATTGCATAATTATCTGTAAATTCATGGGGGTGTTGGGGTATGGTGAATCAAGCAAACGAACTTGATTTGGAAGTCAACTACCCGTGTTGTCATTCTCTCACACAAGCTAAATTGGTTAGTTAAATGGGATTAGTGGTAGTTGGGAATTTTTAAAGCTAATGACATCTCAAAAGGGCCTAATCTGAATAGCGTTGGCATCCATCTGGATAGTCCCATTTTCTACATCCAAGAAGAACGATGATGCAACTCAAAGGGTTGTTAATTTCATATTAGGCTGCATTTTAGGCAATGCAAAGGCAAGAATGAGGTTGAGCCGTGCAGTCTGAAAGTTCAAAAAGTTGTCCAACATGTCAGCCAAGGGATCAACTTAGTGGAAGGTTTGTGAGTTAGCTTGCGTTGTTGATGACTTGTCAAGGAGCTCTCACAAAGCAAGATGACGGTGTATTTGAAAACCATGTAGAGGAAGCAGTTTGGGTAACAACAAATCAAGAAGATGAGATTGGTGGTTAGCAGTAATATCCCACAAAACTAAAATTGCAAAGACAAAATTTTTCACATCCAATTGCAACTAGTTACTTGACCCAAAATTATGAGTGGCTCAAGTTAGCGTATAGATATCACCCATTGCACAAGCAAGTAGCAAGAATTAGTCTTTGTTTTTATGCCCATTCTCACTAAGAATCAAACCCACACAATCAAGATGATGCCTAGCTTCGCTATCAGATAGCATATAATGACAAAAAATTACAGAAGCGAAGCCATGTTTCATTGCCTATTTGTGTACTCATGCAAATAGGAAGTTATCCGAGCAGGTTGTGCAATCCAAGCATATAGTGGATGGCAAAGATAGAAGCCACTATACCCTAATTTACTATGTTGTGATTCGCGAATCATTCTAACCAAGGTGCATATGAAATCCCAAGCTACCAACCAACACTTTGCTCTAGCAAGTGTTGCAGAACATGTCATGCACTTTGGTCACACCTACAATCAGCTTTACAGCAAAATGCAAAAAATCTTGCAATGGAGATGATGATGGATCCTTAGAAATGGTGGATGCCAAACTTCCAGACCAAGCATGGTATGTGGCCAGAATCATAAACAAAGAAATTTCCTCTCTATGTTTAATGATTGCAACAAGAACACCCTCTCCAGTTACATTACTAGGTGGTGTTGGTAGCAATAATTTTGTAAGCAGTAGGAATCTCGTCCACATCCTTTCTGTTTAATGCTACAATAGAAAGCAAACTTACATGTCAAAGGCTATAGCAAGAAGAAATTATCCATGACTAGAAGCAGAGTGAATTTTCCTTTATGGTCAAAATTGCAGTAAATGAGACACTGCCAACAAACACCCAATAAACGATGTGAAGCTTATTGCAATTATTATATGATTTTGCTGACAACAAGACTATCTTAAAACTTCATCTATGCTAATGATAATTTTAGTTTAGGAAGCTGAAATGAAGACAAATATGCATGCCAAGATTAATCATTATTGCAATATTTTGAATGCAAGCATATTACATAAATTGTTTTAGAGAATGAAGAATTCATTATGATCCATAGTGCATCAACCTTGTTTATTATATGTAAATCATAGATATCATATGCTTTGCGAATTTATCACTTTAAGCTTTCATTGAAAAATATAATATATGATTTATTTATGTTCTACAACTTGTGAAAATCATGTGGGGATAAACATGTTGAAAAGGGTACTTCATAGATGATATTTTTTAGATGAAAAAGAAATTATGCTTAAATGATTTATCTATACTTTAAATTATGTATATTATATGTAGATAAATGTATTTTGATTTATAACAAAAAATGTCAAGTTAACAATGTGGCAAAAGTGTAGAAAGTTCCAAGTGCAGGTACATTGCTACAGTAAAATGCTACAGTACTGCTAAGGTAGTAGATGAAGTGGGATTACTATAGTGACAGATGAAGTGAAATTACTATAGTAGAAGATGAAGGAGATTGTATAAAGTTGAAGACGAAGTAAAGCTTCAGATGAATTAGTAGATGAAGTAACAGACAAAGTGGAAGATGAAGCTCGAATTAGCAGACGAAGTAACTGACAATTTGCTATAGTAATTTGCTACAGTAACCTATAGACAAAGCTTCAGCCAATTAATAGATGAAGTCAACAAAAAATTACTATAATAATTTACTACAATAACCTACTATAATACAATAGACAAAGCTTCAGGCGATCGGCAGACGAAGTAAGAAACAAAATGGTGCGATGCTACAGTAATGTTGCTATATTACCAACATACAAATATATTTGTCTACTACTTACTTTAGACAAAGTGGTGCGGTGCTACGGTGATCTACTATAGTAACACTGCTACAATAATGTGCTATTGTAACTTGCTATGGTGAAAATTTATTATTTTTAAATATAAAAAATTCAACAATCTGCAACAGTTGTATCTTGCAACAATATTGTTCCAAGCAGTCCAGAACCTTTTTCGATTGTAAAAGTAGACAATCCATTGAAGGAGAATAAAATGCTTGAAGGTTCTAAGTGTTAAACAAGAATCAAACATCAAGAACCCATTCAAATCTCAAAGAAAAGGATTGTAGATAATTATTCTAACCTTCTACCACATTTCAAAAAGTTTGAGTGATAGAGATTTTGAAACAAAGATGTCAATCTGAATACTCTATTCAAAATCTCAAGAAACAATAAAAAGGTAGAGGATGGAAGAAGAATTTCAGAAAGGAATATCCATTTGTTTGAAAATGAAGAAACCTAACTTCATCTGGAATCAACTATGGACAAAGTAGGAGACGAGAGTTTGTCTAGCTGGAAAAAGACTTTGTCTGATATTAACTTCAGATAAGTGAAATAAAGCACCGGTCAAAGTAGAATAGCTAAATCTATCAGGATTTATTATCTTCTTTCCAAAACCATGAATCAAGTCAGAACTGCAACATCTTCTCATTCATCAGTTTCTTGAACCAGCTATTCACCTTCTTCTTTGTCAAGGTTGACACTACAGAATGACTCTAAGCATATGGGGATTAATTAGAGGATAATGTTCTCAAATGGGAGATTATCAGAATGGTCTTTTACATTTATTTCCTGCTCATCTACTTTTATCTCAACATTTAATGATGATCATCTTGCTCTAATGGTCAAGTTTTCAAGAGAGCTATTTAAGGAGAAGAGATGAGACAATTCAATGGTGGTGAAGCAAGACATTTCAAATGAGCTTAACCTTACGTAAATCCTTCTACCCATGGCTAAGAGCGTAAACTATCATTTATCTTTCATGAGCTTAAACTACATATCCTTATGGACATTAGTTTACATTTAGGGAAGATCTTTATATTTTATTAGAGCTATAAAAGAGATCTAATCTTCCCTTATGCTTAAGTGTGTATTAATTTCTAGTTAAACTAATAACTAGTGATTTTGTGGTGAGCTTAAGAAAACCACATTGCATGAGTTGTTAGTGAGCTCTAGAAAACCAATAAGTTTGTTGGTGATCTTTAAAAAATAATGAGTTTTTTGGTGAGCTCGTAAAAACTAGAAGAGTGCTAAGAGCACTATGTTTATGCTCCCTGGAGCTGGAATCCAAAAGAGTGTTGGGAACACTGCTTATGCCCCCCTAGAGCTACAATCTAGAAGAGTGCTGGGAGCACTATGTTATTTTCATTATATAGGATATAGTGGAACCTAAGGCATAATGAGTGTGTACTCTTGGAAGAGTGGAAGTAGGGATGGGGTTCTCAAACCACTATAAAAATTATGTTGTTTGTTTGTGTGTGCTTATTTATCATTTATCTCATATTGCATAACACATAAGCACGAAAAGAGGGGAAGTAATCTTGTATGGGACAAGCAAGAAATTTTTATAAACCCTATTCACCCCTCTCCTCTTGGGTAAAGCCATTCTACAGTAACCAAAAACACTTCTACTCACATGCCGATGTCTCCACCAAGTAAGTCACACAGATAGTGACATTTCCAAGCAATGATGCCCACAAAATAGAGGTCACGTAGGTAGGCCAACTCAAAGCATTGCTTGTCTCCACTATATACTCATGCAGTCAAAGTGGTGATAGACAGATCACGCAAGCAATGAAGGCATTTCCTAAAGCGGCCAATCTAGCAACGGTCTTGCAAGCAAGCAGTAGTCTACTTTTAGGGTTGATGTGGCATGACCATTTTTGGCACTGGTAAAAGAAAGGCCATGCAAACAGGCATGCAGCTAGCCTAGGTAGATCATGCAAGCAAAGACACTAGCTAGCCATGTCGTCCCTATCTCTGCTACTTAGTCACATAGACGAGCAGAGAAGCTACATAGTCAAGCAAATAGAGTGGCCTAGCTAATGAGAATGCGACAGTTGAAGTTAGGCAGGCAAAACACCTCTTGGCGATAGGTCACGCAAATGCAGGCTAGCCAAGTGGGTCATGCAAGCAACTCATAAACTACACTAGGTCATGTAGGTGAAGGCTCTGGGTCATGCAATCATAGAAGCTGATGGACGGGTCACGCAGACGGGCACCATCAGATCATGCAAACAAAGTGGCCTAGCTGATGGGATGTGGAGTCAAGCTATCTCCCAATTAACATTCTATTTGTGAAATCGAAAGAGATGATGTTTCCCATTGTAGTAGCAGAAGGAAATGCTAAAAAAGGGAGTCATCTTCCATGTAGGAGATTTGGATGCTAGGCCTCTAAATGCCTCTTTAGCTTGCACAATTAGGCTTGGAATGCTCTCCCAATGACGTAGCTGGAAACTTAGAAACTGCTAGTTTTCTGACTCTATGGATGGTTCGGGAGCTAACGAGTCTCCACCTACACAATCCAAGGCCTCCACCTGCGCAGTCTAAGTCTTTCATAAATGAAATAGTGCAGTTGGAAGTAGCTTTGTCCATCAGACAATGTCTTTGTCTACGCCAGCAAGGCACTCTTCCTTTACCCACATAGGTAGGAAAAATGATGTTGTACTTCCGCGTAGTTGGAAAACCTACTGTAAGGCTCTGGAAATTTTAAAAATGTAAATGTTCACTATTGTAAAGTTTTAGTAAATTTTACAATGCGACATACTGTAAAATTTAATTTTTGAGGAAGTTTATTATCAAAAAAATTAGATAAATGGATGAAATAGCTATATTAATGTGAGGATGATGAGGATATATGTTAATTAATAATTAATAGGTGAATAAGAATTTAAAATTTCATGTG
>JAYJMB010001501.1:0-16550 GCA_036873735.1 Pouteria campechiana
AGATGAAGTATTAGGTGCAAAAGATGAAGTATTAGGAGAATAAAATATGACATTTTGCATTCTCATCAGTATTCATTGTAATGTGTATGGAAGGGAGAGGGTGAATACCTCAAGAGTTATATTAGGTAATTGTTTATGTTGATGGAATATATAATATTCCATAATGGTTTACATGGATGGTTTTATGCCTAAATGGCATAGTATAATATGTGTCTTTCCAGGATGGCTCAGTTATGATATGTAGTGCCTGCATGACACTAGTATGGTATGAGGTGTCAAAGTGATCAAAAGGGATATCAATTATTGTCGATTTGTGTCAGTTATGAGATTAAGTGCCTGTATGGCTCTGTTATGATAATAAGTGTTAAATGACTATGTTTGAAATATGATATGTAATATGATCAAAATGTATAAAATGTACATTGATGTGATAAAGAATTGAGACTCGCGAACATTATGATGTAATTATTTATGATTGTTATATTGGGATTTAGAACATGTTGTTCTATTTTACTATTGGTTTATTTCAGTCTACTTACTGAATTTGTCTAGACTCACGCCTTAATACTATATTTTTAGTGGATAGGTAAAGCCAAGGAGCAAGAAGATTATGGTTTTATTGTATTCTGTATAAATTACAAATTAAAATTTATTATGATGTATATGTATTCATTCAAAAGTGTATTAATAATTTAGTTATTGATATATTTTGGGCATGTATGAACGAGTAATGTTTTGGTATGTCATAATAGGTTTGTAAATGGATTGGTGTCATTTCGGTATGTCTACCATCATGGTGTGACTCAGGTTCTGGGCCATGTGTGGGTAGGTTGGGTGAGTTTAGTGAGTTATATTATTGTTTTTATAATTATTAAAATTCAAGTTTTATATATGATTGATAATTGTATAGGTTTAAATCCATATAATTCAAAATAGACTCTGTCAAAATTTTGGCCAAATTTTCCTTAAAAATGGAAAATTATAGGAAAATAAGAGAAGGGTAGCGTTCTGCATTGACCCCACTAGAGAACGATCTACAGGATGGTCCAAACACATAAGGTGGGAGTGCGGGATGTTACAAATAGTATCAAAGCTGTGTTTTTCTGATACCAAGATGGTAGGATACCAAGACAGTCGGGTATGTAATGTCTCCTAAAAACCATGATGGCAATGATTAACAAAGAGATAGGAAATGACATGCCTAATAAAAGTTGAGTAATTCATGAGAACATGGGAAAATGTTAACTTAAGGGTTTGAAAAGACTAATCTAAGGATCAGGTTATCTCTGGTGAGTCCGGGTTGTAAAAATGTTATAAGGTATGTATCTTAGTAAGGATGACTTGTTATAGGAAGAACGTATTTAATTGTGATGAATATTAAAATGCTAGTAATGTGAATGTATGTATTGGGGTAATAGTGCATATTGTATTTTCATAAAATTTAGAATGCTATGGATTTAAGCATGATATTGTGAATTGATGTGATAATGTTACTATGATGCATGAGATATGCATGAAAAAGAAATGTTGATTTTAGATATGTGTAATCTTGTACATTGATGTGTGAGAATGGAATAAGAAATGGTATGATAAGAGCATATATAGTTTAAATGTGTAATTGCATAGTATTGTCATGAGTTGTAGCCTATCATATAATTGCTCATGTATAGATTGTTAATGGGTTCCGTGAAATGAAGAATAGAGTGTTAATGATTTATGTGAAATTTTATATCGATCAAATTGATTATAGTTGTTAATGAATAATGTGAAATGAATATGAGAATGCTTTGATAGTAAAATTATGATATTGATGAACAATTATATGGGTGGTATAGATATGTTTAAGCTGATATTGTGATGTCTATCAATGAGTTGGTGGTAAGCTCATGAAAACGACCCGTGTATAAACCAGTGAGTTGATGGTAAGCTCGCAGAACCCATCATTGTTTAATCAATGAATTGGTGGTTAGCTCAAAAAAACCATCATGATGGTGTCGGTAAGACACATAAAGCAACAATACACCTGAGTCCCTCAGTAGATGGAGATGGTAAAACATGAAATTATTTGAGTTGAAATAAAGACAGGATATCATAGGCAGTAATAATAATACTACCATGAATCTAGCACATTTGTAGTCAAGGTTACAAGAATAACCAATCATACATTGAAAAAGGGAAAGAGTGGCCTGTGTGGCCAAATATGATACGCCTAATGGTAGGAGGGGCCGAATGACCTGATTAGATACACCTGATTGGTGTGATAGCCTAAATGGCCAGATTGAATATGCCTTGGAGGCATGGCCTACATGGTCAGAGATGATATGGAGGTTTGAATGGCCTGGGACTTGGCTATGATGCCAAAACAGTCGATATGACTTGATACCTGTGTAGGGTGGAGGCCCGGGTGGCCTAGTGTGGAGATGTTTGGATGGGAAAATAAAGTGAGATACATATAGTAATAAAATATGATAAATAATATAAAAGATAGATATTGTATAGTTAGTGAATTTATTGTTGAAAAATGATGATGATATGTGATTTTGGATGCCTTAGTAATTAGGCGAGATGTGATAAAGCCTGTCATAGATGAGTTTGAGAATGAGGTGCCTTGGTGATAAGACTAATTATGAAAATTTCTTATAGGTATATCCCAGTGTCGGAATTGTATGAGTATAGGTAAACACATCCTAGTGTATAGATGAAAGGATATGTATGGATAATGAATAATGATTCTGGACAAGTGCGCCTCAAGTGTAAGGATGTGAGGTTGCATACGAGTTGTATGTGAATGTGTTGGTTGCGTTATAATAGTATGTAATTCATGAGTATGCACAATATATATATATATATATTATTCAGTTGTGTATGAATGTGTGTGTAATAAAGGAAAGGCCCTATGATAAGGAAAGGAAGTAGAAATTTGGAAAAGCCAAAGGAAAGTCTTATCAAAAGATTAGTACTTGTCTAGATAATTGGTATGAATGGTAGTGATGATATCATTGTACAATTCAAGTGTAGAGAAAAATATGAATATAAACTAAACATTCTTAGATGGAGATTTAAAGAAATTATGGACTGAATTGGAAAATTTTAGTGATGCACTTTGTTGATATGCTTATAAACTTGATAAATGAGATATTTACACTCTGTTGAGATTAAATTGTGATTGCAATTGGTAATTATATTATGGTACATTCCAAGATTCAAAGAGAGGATTGGAAAATGCCTACCTATGGATCATAGATCCTCATGAAATTGATTGAATGTTCAACTATTATTGAAATTTGGTGATAAGTAACATGTTTTTAAACATGATTGATGTGTAATTGGGTTGAACTAAGTAGATGATACCGATACAAGTTATGAATTGAATTGTAATTAAGACGATAATGAGAATTACATGATATTGAAAGTTTCGAGGATGAAACTTTTTGTAAGGAGGGAGGCCTGTAACACCTGGGGTGTTAATTTTAGTAATTGCGTAATTGAGTATATTATGGTTTACTTCAGGGTGATAAAAATGAGGCTAATTTTGAAAGATTTTCTTAAATGATTAATTTGGAATAACATGTAGGTGATGGAATTAAGTGTAATGAGATTATTTTAATTTATTCGAGGGTATTCATGATGTGTTTTAAGGCTATATTTATGTGAAAATATCATGAAAAAAATAGGAGAAATAAGGAATTAAAGTGGAAAGAAATGACATTGAAATAAAGTGGAAAAATATGAGGTAAAAAGGGCCAACAGGGCTGGCACAATCTGGTGTTGGCGGCACCGGAGCAGATAGGAACACGGGCTGTGGGTAGAGGGGTGAGCACCATAGCGCCGAATTTTGGCGTCGGCGGCACCGATCGATGGCCAACGTCAGGGGTTGGGTTTTTAACGTCATTTTTGTTTTGTTTTCACCCATTTTCTCCCCATTTTGTTTCTTATTTTCTTGGTGTTTTAGCTAGAGATTAACCATGTTTAAGATTAAAACCCATCAATCTTGCATCCCAACCCAAGCTCCCTCAGATTGGATGGTGAAAGAAGATGGAATCTCGAGTTTTTTGGAATCTATGAGGAGTTCTTGGGGATTTGATGTTGGATTCATGTGCTAAAGAGGAACTCACGCTCGAAATTGGTGGTAAGTCTATTTTCCCCTTTGAATCTGTTGGATTTGGCTTGCTAGGGTTTCATGCATAGTAACTTTTGGGAAAGATGATAGGATTTTGTTGTTAAAATTATAGGGAAAATGAGTAATTCATGCTTAATAACGTTTTGGAACTTTATTGGAGTAGAGAAATCATGATTTATCTTTTGGTAGGGTTTGTGAACAGTAAAAATTGGGGAAAGTTCATGTTTATGCATAATTAGCATAAGGAAAATGGTTTAATTCTTTGATTATGAAGTTTTAGGACTAGTCTGGAAATGAGAAAGTGATTGTGAACCATGGCCTATGTAAAGGTTGGAAAAAGGGTTTTTTTTTGTAGAGATTATGTGAGCCACAAATTGATTGTTTTAGTGGCTTAATTGATTAGTTTTAAAGTTATTCACATGCTAACCAAGTTGTATACAATATATATGTTCAATACCCCTAAATTTGTCTTCTTTTGCTTTACTCATACCTCTCTAACAACCATGTGTATAGAATATATCTCTTAATAGGACAAACATGGTTTTTCAGGCTAAAAGGTTTTGATGATGAGGCTAAAGAAAGAAAAGTTAAATGGTGGTTTTTCATATACTTTGCATATGCCATTCTTTCATAAGGATCAATGGAGACACTAGTGAAATGAATGTACTAGGTTAGTTTAAAAGGTTCAAACAGCTTAAAGAATGCCTAAATCATTTCCAAGTAAATATATAATCTAGAATTTCGCCTTGAGGGATAATCAAACAAGTTCTAGCATACTCATGTCAATCAACATATATCACTGAATTCACAATATTATCAACTAATACACATATACTTCACATGACCGTAACATAATGTGCTCTTTCATCATTCATAAAAAAGAAAGACTTAACACAAGAATCATTCAATCACAAGGTAGTGCCTATCTCTCCTTCTAAATCATGTACAATAGCAATGAAAAACATGGGTTAATGATCATTGAGAGAGAATTAATCCAACTCGTTCAAATTCAATAATTTTGCTTGATTTCTCTTAGATTTTCTTGGCTAAGTATTCAAACTTGAAGCTCATCAAAAAAATTATACCTAAATTCGAAAAAAATTTCAAGAACTGAATGAAATTGAATGAACATCCCCAAATTTCCAAGAACTAACTGAAACTAAATGAACATCCAAAAATACCCCCAAATTTAAATCAAACATTGTCCTTAATGTTAAAAATAAAAGAAACTTCCTTGTGGGGGCATATTCTCCTCTGATGGTGTAGGAAGGTCATTTTTTATGGTGTGCTCAGCTTTTTGAATGGATTATCTACATCAAGAAAATAAAAAAGAACCTAAGCAAAAATATAAATAAAAAAACCAAAAAGACTAAAAATCCTGAGAGAGAAGGGATGAGAGGTAGTTTTAATTTATAGTCTTTAGTTTGATTGTCTCCTTCTTTACTCAGCATCTTTGAGGTGGATTCTGGCTTTTCTGTGCTTGGGCTCTTTGAATCTTGGTATTGGCTTGTGGAATTCTTCCAGTGAACCCAATTGATAAACATTATTGATTAATTCAACATCATCCAAATCAAAATTATCAACCAATGCTGCTTCCAATGCTTTCATGGCCTTTTCTAAAAGCCCTTCAATGTTTCCATCCACTACATAGATCTTGAAACAATCATTGCTCTCATTGGACAATTTCAACTCCTTTAAAATATTGAACTTCACTTCTTCATCATGGATATGTAGTGACTTCTTTTCCTCTCCACTTATAAAAGAAGAAGAACTAATCACTGAAAAGAATGTACCAACAATTGCATACATTAGAGATTTGGCCATTTGCTTCAATTCCACATTAGCTTTTACTTCTCTATCGATGATTCTTCTTCAAGATCTTCCACCTTATTGCTAACCTTCTCTTTTGATGATGTCTCCATTATCAAGACATGCTCCATGACTTCTTTAGAACCTATCATATCCTGACTAACAGAAACTGCAACATAATTTTCATAATTCTGCACGTAGTCTTCTCAACTAGACAATCCAAAGCATAGTAATTGTTAATCCTTACCTCATCGTCATTAACCCTCAAGGTCAACTCACCTTGTTGAACATCAATTAAAGCTCTTCCAGTTGCTAAGAATGGTCTCTCAAGAATCAAAGGTACTTCATGATCTTCTTCCATATCCAGTACCATGAAGTCAACTAGAAAGATGAATTTATCTACCTTTATCAATACATATTCAATAATTCCCTATGGATAGGTCAAAGACCTACCTTCCAATTGCAGTGAAGTGGTAGTTGGCTTCACCACTCCTAGTCCAAGTTTATGAAAAATTGACAAAGGTATTAAATTAAGATACACCTAAATCACATAACGCCTTATAAAATGAAGAGTTGACAGTAGTGCAAGGGATAGTAAAAATTTCTGGAATTTTAGTTTTTGTGGAAGTTTTCTTTGCAATATGACACTGCATTCTTCTGTCAACTTCATTGTCTCAAACTTTTCAAGCTTTCTCTTCTTGGACATGACTTCCTTCATAAACTTAGCATAGTTGGGCATCTGCTCCAGGGCCTCTGCAAAATGAATATTTATATTATTTTTCTTAAAGATTTTAAGAAACTTACTGAATTGTTCATCAGTCTTCTTTTTCTAAAATCTTTGAAGAAATGGGAGTTTGGGTTTCAGGACAGGAGGATTTTCAAAAAATGTAATCCTCCCCATTTTGTTATCTTCCCTTTCAAGTTCTTCATGCTTCTTCTCTTCCTCTTTCTCTCCTTGTGCAGCATTTTGGCTTCCTGGCTCTGATGACGGTTGTGGCTCTCTTTACATCCTTGGGGACTCTAGTTCTCTTCCACTTCTTAAAGTCATAGCATTGTAATGCTCCCTTGGGTTTTTCTCCATGTTGCTCGGGAAATTACCTCTATTTGAAATGTATGAATAGCTTGCGAGCTTCCTAATCTGCATTTCCAAAGACTTGATGGAAGCATTAATGTTTCTCGTAGTTGTTTCAATATTATTTATTGGTTCCCATAAGATGGCTTAAGTTAAGAGAGGAGGGGTGAATTGTGTTTAGAAAAATTTATTGTTCAACCCCTGTGAAATCAATTTCCCTATTTTCTTGTATGTGTGTTATGCAATATGAGATAAATAATAAAGTAGTAAGGTTCACAAAAAGTAAATCATTCAAACACACAAACACCATGATTTTTATAGTGGCTCGGGCACCCTGTCCCTATATCCATTCTTCCAAGAGCACACTCTCCTTATGTCTTGGGTTTCACTTTATCTAATAGTAGAAATATAAGTAGTGATGTCAGGACTTTTCTAGATTCTAGCTCTAGGGGGCATAAATATAGTGCTTCCAATATTCTTCTAAATTCCAACTTCAAGGGGCATAAATATAGTACTCTTAGTACTCATCTGGATTCCAGCTTCAGGGGGAATAACTTTGGTTTCACGAGCTAACCAGAAACTCTATCTTTGTAGGTATTTCATATACAATGATATGCTTTTGTCTAGGCTAACAAGTATACATAGTTAAAGCACAAATACAAATGATAAAACTATAAGCACATCATAGTGATTTTGAACTCCCTTGAGATAGTGTTATTGTAGCCTTGAAGCTCTTTAATCTTGATAGCACTTAGAGTGAAAACACTTGGAGGACTTAAATGGGTTTCTTATTGGTTGATTCATCTTTGTCACTTAGAACCCTCAAGCTCCTTAATGATCTTTGGGAGGACTTGATCTTAGAGCAACTCCTCGTAGCACATAAGATCTCCCTTGGATATATTGAAGAAGTAGGCTTTGAATGGATACAGAAAAATGATGCTCTTGAATTATATTTGAAGTTTAAAGCTCTTGGCTTAGAGATGTAAAGATTTATGGAAGATTTCAAGCCAATCCCCTTGCTTCTTCAACCTTAAATAGTCCCTTAGCTTCCCCTTAAATAGAACTTTAAAAACTTGACCATTGGAGGGAGTAGGAAGCATTTTCGAGGCTTACAACATTCAAATTTTCAAATGTTGGAAGTCAGCAAGCAGCTATGTCAAGAGATTGTCCGCTAGGCGATATGGCAAGCGGTGTGGTCAGATATTTAAAAAAACTCCCGCATCCACCTTGTTGTCCACTCGCAGGCGGCTAGGCCAAGCACCTACACACTAGGCACTTTCTTTGGACAAAGTTCTTTATTGCAGATGAACTCTTCGAACAAATTACTTTGTCTTTAATTGGCAAGAGATAGCTACAGGCGATTGCAGCAAGCGGTTGTGATCCTGCGCTCAACATTTCTACACTTTGCCACTTGTGAAACTTTATCACTGTTCATTATAAATCAAAATGCATTTGACCACATATAATTTATACAAGTTTTCAAACATGGATAAGCCAATTTGAATCTTTTTTTGAATAAGGATAAATTTATTCAAGCATTATCTCTTTTTCATGTAAGGAATATATCAATGAAGCATACTTATCAAGATATGTTTTTCATTCATGATTTTCTCAAGTTGTATGGATAAATGATTTTAATCACATATCATATTTTCAACAAAAGCTCAAGATGATAACTCCATGAAGCATATAGTTTTATTTAGGCAAAAACATATCTATGGTCCACCATATGATAAATAAGGTTAATGCACTATGGATCATGATGATTTCTTTAATTAACTTTATGTGATATGCTTGCGTGCAAGATAACTCAATATTGAACATTCATGCCAAAAAAATCTTTCTTCTTTTCAAGCTTCCTGAAATCATTAATAGCCCAAATCATTTTTTAAGCTAAGTTTTGTCATCATCAAAATCATGCACTATAAACCCAACATTATCAAGTCTTATTTCATTTCTAGAAACCTGGCTCGACTCTCACTCACGAAAGTGCTCATGAGGTCTTCAATGGATGACTTTTTCTCTACTAGTTGAGATTGGTGTGGAGGTTGAAACCCAGGAGGATGGTTCATGGTGTTGCTCGGATTTCCATAAGGTAGATTCTCTTGATTTCTCCATCCTGAATAATATTGGTCTGGCATGTTGTTCTCTCAAAAGTTGTTATAGCCCTTGTTGTTAATATACTGCACCTTCTTCTTTGGTTGGATCTGTAGCCATATATGCTTCGATTGGTAAAGAAGAAGAGTACTCTCCTGCACTAGAAACTCCTTTTGAGACAAAATTGGCAATGGCTAATTAGTGCGTTAAAGAGGACATTTGTGCAGTGAGGGTTGTGACTGGTTCCACCTCATAACAACCTGCGACCTTCCTCACCATATTTCTTTCATTCGGCCATTGGAATGTATTGGAAGCCATGCCTTCCAACAACGAGTATGCGTCACCCACAGTTTTAGCCATCAATGAGCCCTCGGATGTAGCATCCACTATTATTCTCGTTTGGTCATTCAATTCATTATAAAACAACTGAATCTGAAGCTAGTTAGGGAACCCATACTGTGGACATCTTCTCAGCAAGTCTTTGAACCTCTCCCAATATTCGTAAAGTGGTTCGAAGTTCATCTATCTGAATCGGCCTATCTCACTTTTTAGTTGAGCAGTCTTGGTCAAAGGAAAGAATTTTGATAAAAATTTCTCTACCATCTCATCCCATATCATTATACTCCCCGGTTGTAGAATTTGTAACTAGCCTCTTGCCTTATCTCTTAGCGAGAAAGGGAATAGTCTTAACCTGATGGCATCGTCTAGGATGCCATACATCTTTACAGTGTCGCTAATCTCTAGGAACATCACCAAGTGAATGTTTGAGTCTTCGCTTGGAGAACCCCCAAACTAGTTCTGCTGGACCATATTAATCAATGCCGACTTCAATTCAAAATTATTGGCATTGATCGTTGAACAAGTGATGCTTGAATAATTCTCATCACCATCGGCTAGAAGTAATCTTTGATTGGTCTCTGCTGGTTTTGATTTACCTGCCAGTTCTATTCTGGTTCTGCCATTGAACGGAATTAGGCTCACTTCGCTCTCATAATTTCTTGCAGTGTCCTCTCAATTTCTGGATCAAAGGGAGTTAGATCAGAATCTCTAGGATTTTTCATACACTACTACGAGAGCTAAAATTGAATCAATAACAATAAAAGAAAAAGAAATAAGAACACAGTAAAAGAAAACAAAAATTCAAATAAAAGCTAGGATTATCTATTGACATTATTAGTAAAAATTCAAAATAATTACAATCCTCGGTAATAGCACAAAAAACTTGTTCACTATAAATTATAACGCAAGTGTATAATGCAAAGTTTTGTAATATATCGGTGAGAGAGTGTCATCTCCACAGGGATTATGTATTTCAATTAATCGCTAGCTATTATTGTAAATAATTCTAATAGCCGAGACATAAAGAATTGAATAATAAATAGAATGAACAAGCTTTGATAAGAATCAAGGTATGAAAACTCTAGAGGATTGATTTCATTTATGCTTCAGTCATGGTGTTTACAACTCATTCTATGTTGATCATTCCATTGGTTTTTAAATCAAGAATGCAAAAATACTAAACTCTCTCTCCCGAGTGTTGAGTCAAGTATCTATTCCCAAAATTCTGTTGAACCAAATGGTGTATATGGCAAACAACCAAGTTTTGATGATGAGCAACAATAGATGAGTGAACACTTATAGTACTAACAATTGTGTTCCCAAGTATTGCAGAAATATAAATGACACACAGGGAAGCAACTCAAATACAATGGACAAGATATACAGAGAATACATAAGTAAGCAAGATCTACTATACTGAAAGAAGACAAGAATGCTCAGAAAAAATGACACTGAAACTTTGAAAAAGAAGCCACAAAGTATATCTGTAGCTATAATGTTCAAGCCTCAATGAGTGCGAATAAATCTCCTACAGATAGAATTAGTATCAGATAACATCTGCCTTAGAGAGATTCAGACAAATCATTCCATGGAAAAGTCAGATAAACTCCTTATACACAACATTTATTCACAACACAAAGATGAATTCATATTATAGAAGCAGAGATGAAACGAAGCTGAACTTAGATAAATGAAGAGCTAAAAATAAAATCGAATTAATTAAGTATTTGTCTCTCATATAAAGTCTATCTAGAACAAAAGAAGAATAAAAAACTTATCTGCAATCCTCTTCAGATGATGTAGAAGATGAGGTAGAAGCGGCATAGCGGCCATAGATGAATAACTTACTTTGTCTGTCGTCTTTGTCTGCAAGTTCGTATGCCACTTACAACATACAAACCAATAGACAAACTACTGAAAAGATAATTTATCTATGCCTCTACGATTCGTATGTTACTTATAACAGAAAACCAATAGACAAATTGTTAGAAAGAGGATTTGTCTGTGCCTCATCAATTCATCTATCACTTATGATAGACAAACCAATAGACAAATTATTTGAGAGACTTTGTTTGCGCCTTGCAAATTCGTTTACAACTTTCTATAGATAAATCAACAAACAAAGTCACACCGTCTACAGTGAAGAAGCCTTGTCCGCGTCAACAAAGAGTTATCTGTTACTTACAACTGATAAACCAACAGATAAAGCTACTTCGTCTGGTAAAAAAATCTTCGTCTGATGAAAGAAGCTTCATCTAGTGAGAGAACTTCATCTGATGAATGGTAAGAGAAGAACTTCTTCTAGGCTTCTGTAATTCGCTTGTCACTTACAACAGACAAACTAGAAGATTGAAGTAAAAGTGTTGTAATGATCTCAGACAAATTTACAAAAACAAAGTTGTCTACATGAATCTACTCAAAGCCAATTTGTCTGTTATTTACAAATGACAAACTAGGACTTGATCAAACAAAGTCCTCGAATAAACTGTGGCTAAATCACTATAGAATATCATGAAGAGTAGAAGCTACTTATACTAGACAATGCTGGTTACACTCTTCGGTCAAACTTTCACTCAAAGAAGATATTATTAAACATCAGACAAATCAAGCTCAGTTGAAGATGAAAAGAAATTCAAAGGAAAGTAGTCTTCACTCTGACAAAGGTTGTAACACTCATAGGCTGCGTACCTTTGAGATTAATGAACATCTTTCAAAAAGCATGAAAGAGTCAGTCATGTAGAAAGTCTTTAGCTGGTGTTTGTCAAAACTGGAAAGCATCTTCTTCAAGGATGGCGCTGCAAGTTTTCAAGCTAGATCATGTTTATCAAGAAGACAACTTTTCAACAAGAGAAAATTCAAAATGGTCTTCAAACATTCAAAAAAGCCAACTACCTCCAATGGACAGAAATTTTTAAAACAATATAAAGGTAGTGCAGTGTCAACAAAGAAGGTTGAGGAAGCTGAGAGAAAGATAAGAAAAGAGTTTAAACGACTAACCTCTCTCAAATAGACAAACATTTCCTCCAAGATAATCAATCTCCATTATGTTGATAGACAATGAGCTTCAAAGATCTATCTCAATCATATTTCTGGAGTATTGATATCTAATGTGCTTCAACGAGTTATCATTTTATACGTGCTTAAACTCTATACAAATCAGCCTAGTAAAAGAGGCAAAGTGATGTACAAATTGAGTATTGTTAATCAGCCATACAAGTTGCTAATTATAAGTTTGTGGTGAGCTCAAAAAAATCACCTTGTATGAGTTGTTGGTGATCTCTAAAAAACCAACAAGTTTGCTAGTGATTTTCAAAATTAGTGAGTTTTCTGGTGAGCTCGTGAAAATCAGAAGAGTGCTGGGAGCACTATGCCCTCTAGAACTGGAATCTAGAAAAGTGTTAGGAACACTTGTTTATGCCCTCTAAAGCTAAAATATAGAGGAGTGCTAGGAGCACTATTGTACTTCCATTATAAGGGATATAATGGAACCTAAGGCACAATGAGTGTGTGCTCTTGGAAGAGTGGACATAGAGACGGGGTGCCCGAACCGCTATAAAAATTGTTGTGTTTATTGTCTACTTAATTACTTTACCTAGCATGATACTATCTTATCATTACATCACACACACAAACGATAACCTACTTGAAAAGAGAACAGCTAAGGAAAGTAGTATCTGTGCATGGAGTAGACATAATAATTATGCAAACAACTATGAAAATCATATATGCATTACAATATCATTTATGCTTAGCATATAAATTTTTATTTGGCCATAATTTTTATATGCTCAATTCACTCCTCCCCTCTTGAGCTATCTATTACATGACCAAAAAATTCTAATTTCGATATCCCTATAAACATCAAAGTATTTAAAATGCATTAAGATCTATTATTCTTTATAATGATTTCATAAAACATAGAAGCCCTTTCGAGTCATCTATGATTTTATGTAGTGATGCCTAAATCCTATTTAAGATTACATCTCCCGAGTATCAAACCTTAAATACTTGATTATTCAATAAATAGCTAGTAAATTAAAAGCATTAGTCACAAAATATCATAAATAAACCAATAATAATGTTAATCATGTAATTCATTGCTCACACCATGAAATCCACATAAGATTCATCTCCCCTCTAGAAGGAGGAGTTTAGCTACTTATAATGATAACAAAATTAATTCCAAGCATTTTAAATATGATTCAAATGTTAAAGGAAGAATAAGAAAGAAAGATAAAATTCCGAGTTGATGATCTTCTTCTAGATTTGCATTATCTAGAAGTCCTCCTCCAATTCTCCTTCCCTCCTTGGTTCCCTCTTTTCTCCTCTCCAAAACCCAAAAACACGCCTCCAAAAGTCACCCCTCTTTGTAATTCCTCTTTAGGGTTAAAGTTATAATGCTTCACATGCTTTGCACAGGTGCTGCGGTGCCACTCTCTAGTGTCTTGGCACCAAAGCTGCTACCCACAACTTCCTTGCATCATTTGCCAAACTCGCTATTCACTAGAGAAAGGTTTAGTATTTTGACCATAACTTTTGCATACGATATCTGAATCATGTGATTCTTGATTCTTTAGAAATATATTTTTAAGGGATAGAACTTTAATGTATAACACTTTCTCCAAATCAACCTAAATTTATGCCAAAAATGGTCTACAAATGATGCCTTTGGCATATTAAGTAGGTCTTAAGTCTGAGATAGTTGCAATATTTTTGACATAACTTTCATGTTCAATCTCTAAATTCTATGATTCTTGAACTTTTGGACAGATAACTTGAAGGGTTAAAATTTCTATGTTGAACATATTTCTTAAATTTGTCTCAATTGGTACCATAAATGGCCTCAAATTGACACTTTTTCATATTTAGTTCCTTTTTGACATGTTTTGATAACTAAAACACCAACTAACTCCATTAAGTGCAATATTTAATCGATATGATTATAATCCAAAAAATTCATTTCAATTAAGGATCCAAAGCATGTGAATTTAGGTATTAAAATATGATATATTAGGAGCTCATCAGTCATCATGGGAAAGCTTCCATCCTTATGGGACCACTTCTTTGCAAGGCCTTATGGGGACACTTCCATCCTCGTGGGGACCCATCCATCCTCGTGGCAATGCTTCCATATGAGGCCTTGTGGGGCCACTTCCATCCTAGTGGAAATGCTTCCATATCGGACCTTGTGGGGTTACTTTTGTCTGCATGGGGAAGCTTCTTGGCGATATCGACGGGCTAGGCCCCTTATGATCCCTTTCATAGGTAGGACCTCCTACATTCCCTTCTCCTTGATGATGTCAATGAGTTGGGCCTCTTACGATCCCTTCTATAAGCAAGGCCTCTTAAGCTTCTTTCTCTTTGGCGATATCAATGGGCTAGGCCTCTTATAGTCCCTTATATGGGTAGCACCTCTTTTGTTCCCTTCTCTTTGGCGATGTCGATGAGTTGGGCCTCTTATGGTCCTTTCTATGGGCAGGGCCTCTTATGCTCCCTTCTCCTTTGCAATATCGATGGGTCGGGCCTCTTAAGACCCTTTTATGGGTAAGGTTTCTTACGCAATTTTCTCCTTAGAGATGTCGATAGGATAATTTTAATTCTAATCCAAGTTCTAAGCCTTTTAATTCTAATTTTAGTATCCCTCTTAACATCATCTAGAAGGTGTTTGTTCACTGTAAATTATACCGCAAATATACGATGTCAAGTTTTGTAGTGTAGAGATGAAAGGGTTATAGTATCTACAGGGATTGTGTATTCTAATTAATCGCTAGCTATTGCTTTGAATAATTCTAACTTTATTTGGATAACCAAGAAATAAATAATTGAATGACAAATAAAATGGAAAGGCTTTGAATAGAATAAATGAGGGTATGAAAACTCTAGACAATTGATTTCATTTATGCTTCATTAATGGTGTTCTCAATGTATTCTTAATTTATCATTGCATTAGTTTATAAATTAAGAATCTTAATTCACTTAACTCTCTCTGCTGAGTGCCGAGTCAAATATCTGTTACCAAAGTCCTAATTTCAATATTCTTACAAAAATCAGAATATTGAGAATGCATTAAAATCTATGATTCTCTTTAAACGATTTTATAAAATCTACAAGCTCTCCCAAGTCATCTATGATTTCATGTTGTAATACATAGATCTTATTCGGTACATAGATCTTATTCGGGGTTACCTCTCCCAAGTGTCAAACCCTAAATACTAGATCATTTAATAACTGCCTAGGAAATTAAAAGCATTAACCATAAGGCATCACAAATAAACCAATTACAAGATCAATCAATCAATTTATTGAGTATACCATGAAATTCACATAAAATCCATCTACCCTCTAGAAGAGGAGATTAGTTACCCATGATGTAAAATGAATCTATCAAAGAAGTATTCAAACTCATCATAGCTCCAATCTAAAAGCAATTTCTAGATTACAAGGGAAGAAAGTAATTGAAAACACAAGAACAAAAAGATAATAATGTCTTCCCCTTCTCTCTGCTTGAAATCCGCTCCTCAAATCCAAGATCTTCCTCTTAATCTTCAAACCTTGTTTCTTCCTCTTCAAGTCATCCACCAAAAAGCTCCTAAAAAACCCAAGCAAAAGACTTCCCCCAAAAGGCCTCAAAATGTCCATTTTAAACATTTCAGATTGAGGCTGAATCATACACTTGCGGAAAGGGGGTAGCACTGGTGCCGCAGTGCCCATCCTACTAGCGGCGACAATTGCTTAATCGAAAGTGGGCATTGTGGTGCCAGTTTTTCTGCTCATTTTCTTCTCATTCTGCTTTGGTCCATTCTCTCCTTTCTTAAACCATTCACTTGCAGCTTCATTTGTATTATTTATGCTTCATTTTTCATACCTTCAATGCAATTATAAAAACCAATAAAAACATATGAAAAGCATCTAAAATTCTCAAGAACAAACAACTAAACAAGCTTGAATAATATGAAATATAAGTGAATAAAATTTACTTATTAGTGTTCACAGGGTTGGACACTTGGTGGTGATTGGTAGCTAGCAAGGAGCCTAGGTGCAGTCATACGACTAATGGTAAATTTGTATATAAACACAAGAGTCATGGTAGAATAATGCATCCTTATGTGTAGC
>JAYJMB010001502.1:0-60631 GCA_036873735.1 Pouteria campechiana
CATAACACAATTGCATAAGAATAACAAATATCTAAGTATAAAAACGTATCTTATGAGTGAATGAAATCCACTCATCATTGGGAGATTTCTTTTAGTGGAACATAAGACAAAGGTGTCGTAGAGAGTGTAGTAAGAATCCATCTCTGTTTGAACCCCTACAAATCGTGTGATGTATTTCATGCAGTTTGTTTTAACTCTTTCCAGCATATTTTACATTTTGGCTAAACTTTTTTTAAGCTCAATCCCCTCCCCACTTCTCTTGAGCTACCAACACCTTAGGGGACCAACAATTAGTATTAGAGTAGGCTTCACATTATTTATCTCATCTATTCTAAAAATCAACCTGTGAAGAGATCTAATGGCCAATTTCTCCTAGAATACTACTATTGAGGACCAGTCCACTACTCGACCACCTTTCTTTGATGGTTATAGAAATGGAAATTGTTGGGTCTTGTAGAAATTGGTTTAACCCAAGAGGGGAGGAGTGAATTGGGGTTATAAACATTTGTTGCTTAATTCTTGAGTAATTACTTACCCTCTTTTTATGCTAGTGTGCAAAGTATAGAAAAGTAAAGCAATCACACACAAACAATGTAAACAATATTTTTAATAGTGGTTCGGGCAACCATCCCTATTCCACTCTTCCCATAGCACACTCCTTGTGCCTTGGGTTCCACTATTTCTCTATAATGAAAATTAAAATAGTGCACCAAGCACTCTTCTAGATTTTAGCTCTAAGAGCCATGACAAACTAACAATCTATTTGTGAGACACACTCCAACGAACATACACTTGTTCTTCTTGATTCTAACTCAATGGGGCATAAACTAGTGCCACTGCAATCTTCTAGATTTTAGCTCTAGGGAGTGTAAAAACTTAGCAATTTGGCTATGAGACACATTCCAACAAACTAGAACTACTCTTTTCAAATTTGGTCTCCAATACCAAGTTAAGGCAATATAAATAGGAACAATAAAAAAAATACACTTTACATAATGTTTCTTGGTAAGCTGCAGGGAAGACTTGATCTTGAGTAGCTCTTTGTGATGTAGAAGAACTTCCCTTAATGTATTAAAGGAGGCCTTGAATGTAGAATGGAAGATTGATGCTCTTGAAAGAATATTTGAAGGTTTAAGGTCTTGGCCTAGGGTTGAAAATATTTGTAGAAGATTAAGATTGAATGGATGACTTCTTCAACCCTTGAAATGTCCCACAACTTCTGCTTAAATAGATCTTCCAAAAATAAGTCCAATGGAGTTGATTTGGTTGGATAACGTGGCTTTGCAATGTTTGAATTTTTGACCAATGGACATTGATAGGCAGTACCACAAGCAGCTACGGTAGGTGGTTGTGCCCCTGGCGATACGACATGCAGTATGTGAAACCAATTGTGGACAGATTTCTAGCAGAACTTCCAAATGCATGTATGTTGTAAAGCCCTAAAATTTTCAGGTACATAAATTTTGAGTTTACCTGATTTTGCAAATTCGGCGAGTATATTGGAACATAATTAAATTTTTGAAAAAATTATTATGAAATAGTTATAAAATTGAGTGGATTATTAATAAAACATGAGGATGAGGTTTGATGTACATTAAAGTATATTAAAATGATTTAAGTGAAAAAGAAAATAAATTTAAATTGGTAGAACGCCAAAGGTGCAAATACTAAAAAAGATGGATTTGTTTTATGAAAAAATTATAAAAATGGATAGAACATCCATATTAATGTCTGTATGATGAGGGTACATGTTAATCAATGATTAACAAGTGAAGGAAAATAAAAAATGCATGTAGAATGGTGAAATACTGAGTATGCTTTAAATTTTGCAAAATTTGGGTTTAAATCAATTGTAATTAAGAAAATAAATTAAATTATGGAAAATGTTAGATTTAATGAATGGAAAATTAATATGGGTATATGATTTATAAATTCATACTATACTTGTTTAAAGATGAGATTAAAGCAAGTTTGAAAAAGTCAAGAGAGGCGCATGTGTATAGAGCGTGATAGGGCAACAGACTACCATAGAAAATTATCAAATAAAGGAGATATAACATCCCACTTAAGCCCTGTTCTCATGCAACCCTCCCTTCCTCATGATGGAGCTTTCCCCTTCTTCCAAAAATCCACTTTTTCAGCTTGTATGCTTAAGGGAAGTGGAAGTAAACGTAGGTGGGTGTGATTAGCAACAGATGGCCATGATCCCCTTTTGAAAGTAAGGTGGGATAGCAAGCACAAGTAAAGAATTAATCCCTATAGGTGGGAAGCATTAGAGAAATCACAATTTTCAAGTATAGAAGTTGCTAATCCAAGTTGCTAATCATGTTTATGGAATGAATTCATGAAGATCTTGTTGACTTTTTTTTTTAATCTAGGATTCTAGATAATTAGGGTTTGCTGGAATATTAGTTAGCATAATTAAAGGTCTATGATTGATGTTATTGTGCTATGATTAATATTTAATTAAGTGAAAATAAAGATTAGATATAATGAAATAGATTACACCAAGCTGAAAAAATTGAAATTCAATGGAAATGCCCTATTGCCATTAACTATTGGGGCTAAATTTTTTAAGATTTAAGCTAAGTGATTAAGAATAATAATAGGCGTTTAATCATGGTTTAGTTAAGGTATTAATATGGTAGCTAATTACCTCAAATAGATTGGGAATGATTAAGGTGGACAGCAAGATATGAAATAGAACATGTGTATTGCATTAAAATGCCTTATTAAGTAGCCATATTGAACTAGTTTAAAACATTATCAAATGAATTAATTTTGTAAATATAAAATATGCAGTAATTTTTCTTATGAGAAATGACAAATTGGAAAATTTTGGTGGAAAATTCCAACATTAACATGTCCAAAAAAATTTAGAAAATAAATACCCTAAAATTAACTACTGCCAAAGGATCCATCCTAAAATTACACATGGCGCTTATAGCAACCAAATTTTGACCCATAAATTGTTTAATTTTAGAAACATATTTTAAAAAATATTTTATATCTTGAAATTATCTTTCTAAAAAGATGATAATCATTAAAATTTGAGTTTATATGAGAGCGTCATAGCTAAAACCCTGAAATAGTATCTAAATCAATAAGTGTTATATTTTGGGGCCCACGAATACAATTGTGAACTAAATTAATAAATATGGTCAACATGAAAGTTGTATAAATTATAATTATCTACAAAATAACATAATAATCTCTTAATTTGGAATTCATATGAAAGATTTATGCCTAAATTAATAAAACTGTTCCTAGGAAATGATTCACTACAAAAGTTGTCACTTGTGGGGGCCCAACGACCCAATTTAGAGGATGAATTAGAAAACATGTTCAACACAAAAGTTTTAAGCCTTGAAATTATCTAAATAATTAGAAAACAAATACTAAATTTATAGTTAATATGAGAAAATTATGGATAATTTACTATAACTAGGTCTACTAAGGCAAAAATGGAATTCTGTAAAATACAATGAGATACATTAGACTGAAAAAACTAGTCATTATGCTTCATTATATTAATTATAATTATTTATATATATATATGTATATCTAAATAATATATAGGATTCATGTGATATGTGTAAGATTTTCTGGCATGGGGGCGACAAGTCAAGTTTGAAAAGATGTAGATTATAAAGTAGATCATTATAAGCTAAGTAAGTGCACTTGTATGCTTGTACGAATGATGAATAGATGAAAATAGTATTTATCCCACTGTGCTAACTGGTCATGTATGTTTTGGATGTAATGATTGTTAAGGGATAGTAAGTATCCCATGACTATTTTGTTATAATGATTCAATGGGACAGGTATCCTATATTCATTCTAGTGTTATAACTATCTATAATTGTACAAAGATTGATTGTGTATATGATTGGGATTGTTAATATCCCAAGATTAACAAATAAAAATGAGTTTGTATCCATGATGTGGGATTGGTAAAAATCCCAAGTTACATAATTTGTGTATTGATGTTATTTCATGTTTAATGTATAGATTAGTGGTAAAAAGGATATCCCATGTTTGTGTTTATTATGATTATCTTGATATATGAAAATGCAAAAATATAATTTGGGGACATGAGTATGGTTTTGTTATGTATATATTTGGATGTATGATGCCAAGATTTTATTTTATTTTATTTTATTTTTTTTAAAATGACCTCGATATGATCATGCTTGGATGACATGTGTTGATATGTATGCAAATGAGTGGATTGGTTATTAGTATATAGATGCATTCCTCGTTTTGTTAATTATTTTCTTATTTCACACCTACTTACTGAATTTGCCTAGACTCACTCTTTATCTATATTTTTAGCTGACAGGTCAAGCAATGAGAAGAGAAGTCTGGCAAGGAAAATACAATCGAGCATTTATATTTTGATAACGTATTAAATTATAAATTTTCATCATGTGTATATTTGAAATCGTGTTAGCATATGTCCAATGATGTAGAAAGTGTATCGAAGAGTGATAATTCTATATAATTGTAATGTAAGGGCATGTCATTTTATAATTGTAAGTGTGTAGTTGGAAGTTGTGTGGTAAGAGAGAACATTCATTGCCATCATGATGCAGCCACGGTCTTAAAGGAGCCTGTGGAGTTGTACGGATGTGTGTGGATGAATTGAGGAATATTGGAGTATGTAATTTCTTACTTTTATGAATTATAATGGAGAAAACGTATCCTAATATGAGTGATGAATGCATGTACATAGGTGGACAACCCTAATTATAGGAAAAAATCTATCCGATTATCTATAAAATTTAGATAAATTAGAAAATAGTATCAGAGCAACCTCACCTTGGAAGTAGAAAAGACATGGTATGATCATAGTAGATTTGCAGTGTAAAATAGAGTAATAGCCTTGGGAGGGTAGGGTTTTAAAAGTGGTATCAGAATTGGAGTATGGTATGGTATGTGTGTGTGTGACAGGCTGCACAATTATGATGGCAATAGTTATTAAAAGAGTTAGAAAATGACATGTCCATATGAGTTGAAGAATGACTCGTTCAGGGAAAAGTATGCCCTAAGATGTGGATGATTACAACATAAGTGTAAAAGTGCTTGGGTGGCATAGATAATGAATACGAGAAATGATAAAACTATGGAGTTTCTTAAATAGATAATTGATTAAATTAATTAACCAAGAGGTACAAGTGCATATTCTTCCCCCCCCTGAATATGTTTTGTGGAATTATTGTTCTGTGGAATTATTGTATTAAACTAAGACTGGAGGAATCTTTGCGATAACTTATGCTTTGAATAAGGGAATTGTTATTATTATGTTATAAATGTAAGTGAGAAATGTGTATAGGTATTGAATGTCTGGATTGTATGATTTTCTATATTTGCTTTTGTTATTGTCTTGATTGCATGATGTTCTATTTGTATCTTTGTCATTTTTATTGGTTATTTGGTTTATACATCATGTAAATGAATATGATATGCATGAGTAACATGGTCATTATATTCCCTGGAATGGGGTGTGGTATATATAGTATGTGAAAGCATTTGCTCGAATGGAAATGCATGATAGTGCATGGACATGATGCTGGTGACTAGCATGAAAGATGCATGGAAGTGATGTGTTATCATGGTGTCTACAAGAAATGGGTGTGTGACTCACATGGATATGCTTGAGTATTGTGATTATCAATGCATTGTATTGTACCTTGAGGTGGATAGGCACTAGCTGAAGGAAGCTGAAGCCCCGATGGTAGGGTGATGGAGGCCTGATGGAGGGGGGTGGTAAAGCCTTTGAGATTTACTCTATATGTGCATTGAGGTTTGGGTACCTACTGGGACAACCCAATTGATTATTTATTATAAAACTTATGTATTAGCCAATGGATAGATTGACAGGGATGCCACCATCCTTGACCAATTGAAGAATGATCAACACCCTTGGGGTGATGACTGCCAAGGTGGCAGTATGGTGGCATTGGTTTGATAATGCAAGAATTGACTAAAATAACAAAATAAATAAATAAATATGATATGTGTGATGAAGCATAATAACTATATAAAATTGAGCCTCTATAGTATGTATCATTAAAAGTTAAAGGCTATATTTAAGTCTCCAGATTGATGTGAATAGTGAGTTTAACATCCCTATATTATAGTGAGAGCTAGATGTCATAGGTGGCGTTAGTATTGCCGCCATGAGCCTAGCAACATTCATGACTGGGAGATACAAAAATCTACTAATCATGCATTAATAGGGAGAGAAAAATGATAAGTTTAAAAAATGAACTAGTAAACAAATTTGTAATAAAATTGGAAAGATGATGATGATGATGATGATGATTTTTTACTTAGCTGTGGCATTTTCCACTTAATATGGCTTCATATGATTGACTAGTGGTTGAGTCCACTTAGATTGATAGCCTCCCATTCATAATACCATTTGGTTGCAAGTGGGATAGGATTGCCTAACTATGATGGACATGGTATGCTTTAGATATGCTTGTATGATGTGTATAACATATATGAGCATTACACTTGACAATGAGTGATAGTGTGATAGCATGCATGGATGCGATATATGTATGATATATCATGCATTATTTGTGTGTGGCTCGGAGCTAACCAATCGCAGGTATGTTCATTGAGTATAACTATATGTATGACCCCAGATTAGGTTAGTTCCATATGTCATCATTCAAATATGAGTGTATGTAATTGTATTGACATTGGTTGTAAAATTTCTTGTTAGTATAGCATATTCATTCATATCTGTTGATAAAAGTTACATATATGTTATCATTGTTAAAAGTGGAATCATGAGAACAAGAATGGTTATGTCTTGGTTGCTTTCAGATATGAGAGTACGCAATGGAAAGGAAATGCAGTAAATATGGGATATGATTTGATATTGTGACTCATGGACTGATATTAGAAGTTTTAAAGATGAAACTTTTTATAAGGAGGGTAGAATATAAGGCCCCAAAAATTCCAGGTACGTAAATTTGGGTTTTGCCTAATTTTACTGGTTCAGCAAAGTGGATATTGAAATATAATTGATTTTTTGAGAAAATTATCATAGAAAAGTTATAAATTTAGTGAATTATAATATAAACATGAGGATGAGGTTTGGGGTATATTAAATTGTATTAAATAAATGTTTTAACTGGAAAAAATGAATTTAGATTGGTGGAATACCGAAGGTGTAAATACTGAAAAAGATAGATTTATTTTATGCAAAATTATAAAAATGGATGGAATATCCATATTAATGTGAGTATAATGAGGATACATATTAATCAATGATTAACAAGTGAAGGAAAATCGAATCTGCATGTAGAAGGGTGAAATACTGAGCATGCCGATAAATTTTGGAAAATTTGGGTTTAAATAAATTTTAATTAAGAAAAATAAATTAAATTAATGGAATTGTCAAATTTAATGAATGGAAAATTAATATGGGTATATGATTTATAAAGTGGTCAGCCCATACATGTTTTAGGATGAGATTAAAGCAAGTTTGAAAAAGGGTGCACATGTATGGAGTGTGATAGGGCAGCAGACTACCATGAAAAATTCTTAAATAAAGTAGATGCAAAATTCCACTTCATCCCTATTCTTGTGCAACCCCTCCCTTGCTCACGTTGGAGCTTTCCCCATCTTTCGAAATCCACTTTTCAACTTGTATGCTTAAGGGAAGTGAAAGTAAATGTAGGTGGGTGTGATTTGTAACAAATGAACATGATCTTCTCTTGAAAGTAAGGTGTGATAGGTAGCCACAAGTGAAGAATTAATTCCTATTGGCGGGACCCATCAAAGAAATTACAATTATCAATTATGGAAGTGTCTAATCCAAGTTGCTAATCATGTTTATGGAATGAATTCATGAAGATCTTGCTGATTTTTTTTGTTATAAATTAATCTAGGATTCTAGGTAATTAGGGTTTGCTGGAATATTGGTTAGCATAATTAAGGGGCTATGATTGATGTTATTATGATATGATTAATATTTAATTAATTCAAAATAAAAATTAGATATAATGGAATGGATTACACCATGCTGAAAAAAATTGAAATTCAATGGAAATGCCCTGCTGCCACTAACAATTGGGGCTGAAATTATTAAGATTTAAGCTAGGTAACCTAATTATAGGGGGTTAATCATGTTTTAGATAGGGTATATATATGGAATCGATTTACCTCAAAAAGATTGGAAATAATTAAGGTAGATAGCAAGGTATGACACAGAACATGTATATTGAATTAAAATGCCTTATTAAGTTGCCATCTCGAGCTTGATTAAAACCTTATCAAATGAATTGATTTTGTGAATATAAAAATATTTATTCATTTTCATATGATGAACAAATATGAAAATTTTGGTGAAAAAATTCCAACAGTAACATGTCCAAAAAAATTTAGAAAATAAATGCCCTAAACTTCACTGCTGCTAGAGTGTCCATCCTAAAATTGCACATGGTGCTGATGGTGTCCCAATTGTGATCCACAAATTTTTTTATTTTAGACAAGTGTTCAACATAAAATTTTTATATCATGAAATTATCTTTCTAACAAGATAAGAACCATTAAATTCCGTGTTTATATGAGAGAGTTATAGTTAAAATTGTGAAATGGTCACTAAATCAATAAGTGTTAATTTTTGGGGCCCACGACTCCCATTGTGAGCTAAATTAATAAATTTCCAACACAAAAGTTTTAGAAATTAGAATTATCTACAAAATAACATAAGAATACTTAATTTGGAATTCATGTGAAAGAGTTGTGCCCAAATTACTAAAACTGTTCCTAGGAAATGATTCACTGCAAAAGGTGTCACTTGTGGAACCCAATGACCCAATTTATAAGATGAATTAGAAAATGTGTTCAACCTAAAATTTTTAAGTCTTGAAATATCTAAACAAAGAGAGAAAAATCATTAAATTTATAATTAATATGAGATTGTTATGGATAACTTGTTATAACTAAGTCTAGTAGGGGAAAAATGAAATTATGTAAAATGCAATGAGATGCATTAGACTGAAAAGTTTGGTCATTATGCTTCATTATATCTATGAAAAATATTTATGTATATGTATATGTAAATAAGATATGGGATTTATGTGATATGTGTAGGATATTATGGCATAGGGGTGACAAGTTGAGTTTGAAAAGTTGTGGATTATGAAGTAGACTATTATGAGGTAAGTAGGTGTACTTGTATGCTTGTATGAATGATTGAATGGATGGAGTTAGCATTTATCCCACTGTATAGCTAAATGGGCATGTATGTTTTGGATGTAATGATTGTTAAGGTATAGTAAGTATCCCATGACTATTTTATTATAATGATTCAATGGGATAGGTATCACATATTCATTCTGGTGTTATAACTGTCTATGATTGTACAAAGATTGATTGTGTATATAAGTAGGATTGTTAATATCCCAGGATTAACAAATAAAAATGAGTTTGTATCCATGATGTGGGATTGGTAAAAATCCCAAGTTACATAATTTGTGTATTGACGTTATTTTCTGTTTAACGTATAGATTAGTGGGATAAAGGATATCCCATGCTTGTGTTTATTATGATTATCTTGATGTAGGGAAATGCAAAAATATAATGTGTGGATATGAGAATATCCTAAGATGAAGATTGTATATGAGTATGGTTTTGTTATGTGTATGTTTAGATGTATAATGCCAAGATTTTATTTTATTTTATTTTATTTTTTTTGAAATGACCTCGATATAATCATGCCTGGATGGCATGGGTTGATATGTATGCAAATGTGTGGATTGGTTCTTGGGATATAGATGGATCCCTAGTTTTTTTAATTATTTTTTGATTTCAGTATGGTGTGTGTGATAGGCTATAGAATTGTGATGGCAATGGTTATTAAAAGAGTTAGAAAATTACATGCCCATATGAGTTGAAGAATGATTGGTTCAGGGAAAGGTATACCCTAAGACGTGGATGATAGCAACATATGTTTAAAAGTGCTTGGGTGGCATAGATAATGAATATGAGGAATGGCGAAACTATGGAGTTTCATAAATAGAAATTGATTGAATTAATTGACCAAGAGGTACAAGTGCATACTCTTCCCCCTTGAATATGTTTTGTGGAATTATTGTGTTAAACTAAGACTAGAGGAAGGAATCTTTGTGATAATGTATGCTTTGAATAAAGGAATTATTATCGTTATGTTATGAGTGCAAGTGAGAAATGTGTATAGAAGTCAAATGTCTTGATTGTATGATGTTCTATATTTGCTTTTGTTATTGTCTTAATTGCATGATGTTCTATATGTATCTTTGTCATTATTATTGGTTATTTAGTTTATACATCATGTAAATGAATATGATATGCATGAGTAACATGGTCATTGTATTCCCCAAAATTGGGTGTGGTGTACATAGTATGTGAAAGCATGTGCTCGGATGGCAATGCATGATAGTGCATGAACATGATGCTTGTGACTAGCATGAAAGATCATGGAAGTGATATATTATCATGGTGAAACAAGTGTATGAATCACATGGATATGCTTGAAAATGTGTGATTATCAATCTATTGTATTGTAGCTAGAGGTGGATAAGCCCTAGCTGAAGGAAGCTGAAACCTCGATGGTGGGGTGATGGAGGCCCGATGGAGGGGGGTGGTAAAGCCTTTAAGGTTTACTCTATATGTGCATTGAGGTTTGGGTATTTGCCGGGATGGCCTTGTTAATTATTTATTATGAGACTTATGTATTAGCCCATGGATAGATTTGCAGGGGTGCTACTAACCCTGACCAATTGAAAAACGATCGACACCCTTGGAGTGACTGCTGCCAAGGTGTCAGTATGGTGGCATTGGTTTGATAATGCAAAAATTGACTAAAATAACAAAATAAATAAATAAATATGATAGTATGATGAAGTAGGATAACTATATAAGATTGAGCCTCTATAGTATGTATCATTAAAAGTTAAAGGCTATATTTAAGTCTCCAAATTGATATGAATAGTGTGTCTGACATCGCTATGTTGCAGTGAGAGCTAGATGCCATAGGTAGCATCAGTATTGCTGCCATGAGTCTTGCAACATTCATGACTAGGAGATATAAAAATCCACTAATCATGCATTAATGGAGAGGGGAAAATGATAAGTTAAAAAAATAACTACTATACTAATTTGTAATAAAATTGTAAAGATAATGATATTAATTTTCCACTTGGCTGTAGCATTGCCTACTTGATATGGCTTCATATGACTGACTAGTGGCTGAGTCCACTCAGATTAATAGCCTCCCGTGCATGGTACCATTTGTTTGCAAGTGGGATAGGATTGCCTAACTATGATGGACATGGTATGCTTGAGATATGCCTGTATGATTTGTATAACATATATGAGCATTACACTTGATCGTGAGTGATAATGTGATAGCATGCATGGATGAGATATATGTATGGTGAAAGAGCACATTCATTGACATCAAGATGCAGTCGCGGTCCTAGGGGAGGCTGTGGAGTTGTAGGGATGTATGTGGATAATGGAGAAAAATTGGAGTGTGTAATTTCTTACTTTTATGAATTATAATAGAGAAAATGAAGCCTAATATGAGTGATGAATGCTTGTACATATGTGGACAACCCTACTTACAGGGAAAACTCTATCCAATTATCTATAGAAATTAGATAAATTAGAAAATGGTATCAGAGCAACCCAACCATAGAAGTGGGAAAGTCATGGTGTAATCATAGTGAATTTACAGTGTAAAATGTAGTAGCCCTAGGAGGGTGGGGGTGTTACATATGCAATATTGTTTATGCTCGCAAGTAGTATGGGGTTGCCAGGCAATAACTTCCTTCATTGCATCGAATGGTCTAAACACTACTTTGGACCATCCAAAATGTGTGACAAGCGGTATGTTGTGGGACCTCCAGTTTTTGGCTTCGGTCGCAGGTGCTACCCATAGGCAGCTGTGGAATTGGCTGCAGTTGTCTAGGGACATCTGCTTTTCCTAGAACACCATTGGTGGTTTCCATTGGTGGCTGCGGTTGCGGCTGCAGGGCAGGTGATAGGCTCTGATGGCTGCGGTCCTACACTTGACATTTATGCACTTTGTCACTTTTGTTAGCCTTAATATTTTTCATTGTAATTTCAAATATGATTATCCACATGAAATTTGCACAAGTTTTGAAGCATGGATATATTCTTTAAATCATATTTGTGTGTCGATAAAAATAAAACTCATTCAAGCATAATTTTCTCTTGCATATGATATCTCTATGAAGCAAACATATTCCAATATGATAAACAAAGTTAATGCAACATGTATCATAATGATTTCTTCATCTTCTAATGCATTTACACCCATTATCAAGTAGACAACTAATGTAATATGCTTGCACAAATGATATCCTAATAATGTACTCATAATCCAAGCATGTATGTCTATATATTAAGCTTCCTCAGCTAAAAGCATCATTAACATAAATCAAGTCTAGGATAAGTTTTGTTATCATCAAAATCATGCATATAATCCTAATAGAAATATGAGAATCCAAAACTTTTTTATAGCCCTAGATTAGTAGTTGTAGCTAATTATCACAAATGAAAAAGTTGTCCTTAACACTAAAGATAAATATACACCTACGGACATCCAAGCAGTTGAGAGAGATGCCAATGTAAAGAACTACCTTTACTGCACCTTTTCCCCCTCGGAATTTGCAATAGCGCAAAGGACATATGGGATAAACTTTAACTAGCCCAGGTGAATAAGATAAAAATTAATATTCTTGTACATCACTATGAATCCTTCATAATAAAGGATTAGAATGTATTAGTGACCTATTTGGAAGATTTCAAAAGATCACCAATGAGTGGAAAAACCTTGATGAAAAGTATGAAAAACCTAAGCTCATCTAGAAAATAGTCATATCACTACCAAAGTAGTGGTTGTCAAAAGTAATAGCCATACTAGAAGTGAAGGATCTAGATAAGATGATAATTGAAGAGCTCATGGGTTCCCTCATGACCCATGAAGTTTAAATAAAATAGAAATCACTAAAAGAGCCTCAAGGAAAATGTGCCATTACTTTGAGAGCAAACTCAGAAGAAGAATTAAGCCAAGATGATGTGTCCTCTATAAGAGAGGATGATGATGAAATGACAATGTTGACAAGAAAATTCAAGATATTATTGAAGAAAAAGAAAGTTAGAGGAAGCTCTAACAATTTCAAGAATAGAGACAAGAAAAAGAACATGCCAACGTGTTACAATTGTAAAAAGCCTAGGCACATACAATATGATTGTCTAGTCCTGGACAAAAATAAGAAAAGGTAAGAAGATTCTAAAAAGAAAGTATCAATCTTACTTTGACAAAAGAATAACAATAGCAATAATAATAATAATAACAAAAGTAATAGGAGATTTGAAAAGAAGAAGAAAGCAATAACTGCATGGGAACTTATACAAGGCGTGATGAACAAAAGCTCAAGTGAAGTAGAAGAAGAACCTCAAAATGAAGCACAATTCGGTGTGATCTCACCTAGTAGGAGAGATCAAGGAGAGTTCTACACCAAAATCAGTTAATGGCAATCCCTGATGATGAGGTAATCTACCAAAATGACTCTCTTGATCATGAAGAAATCTGAAATGAATTATACTTACACTTCAAGGCATTAAAAGCTAAGCATGCGGAATTCAAAAAGGAGCTAAGATTAAAAAAAAGAATGTTTTGAATTGCATGCTAGAAATAATAAGCTCAAGATGAATTAAACAACTCTAAAGGAGCTTGAGGTTGTTAAGGGAGAAAATACAACATTTAAAAAAAAATTGTGACTTCCACCATAGTGAAAATGAAACCAAAAGTAAAAGATGGACAATAATCACAAAAAGAAAAATAAGGCAATTGGAATATAACTTAGAACTAACTAAAGAATCAAATAATTTTGGGTTTCAAAATCAATTGCAATGAATGTAAATGCAACATATACAAGAACTAGAAAAGTGGTGACACCCAAGAAATAATGGGTACTAAAGTTTGTTGCTACTAACCTCTTCTAGATCCATTTCTAAATGAATACAAAACCTAAAGCCTAAACCTATTTTCGTAGGTGTGCTTGAGGGACACAAGAAATGACACATGGTACATTAATACTAATTGCTCAAGGCATATGATAAGGGAGAGGGAATTGTTCATGCAGTTAAAGGCTAAAGCTAGTGGAACAGTGATCTTTGGGGATAACAGTGAAGGTAGAGTGGTTGGAGTTGGTAAGATTGGGCAACAACATTCTACTATAGTAGAGTGATTAAAATACAACATATTAAGTGTTAGTCAATTTTGTAATAGTGCTTACAAAGTTGTGTTTGAATCTCATTATTGCTTTGTATTAGAATCTAGTAATTTTGTTGTAGTTTATGATAAAAGGCATTGGAATGTGTATTTGGTTAATCTATATTAAATTAAGGTTAAGTGTTTTGTTGTTGAAAATGATAAATCCCTATTATGGTATAGAAGATTAGGTCATGCCAACAAATACTTGATAGGGAAGATATATAACAAATATTTGTTGTTTGCTTACCAAAACTAAAATTTTACAATGATTAAACGTATGATGCTTGCTTGAGAGGTAAATAAGTGAAAGAATCCTTCAGACCTCAAAAGGAAGTATACATCATAAGACCTCTTTAAATTCTATATATGGACTTGGTTGGACCAACGAGAACTAAGATCCTAGGAGAAAACGTTATGCATATTTAATTGTGAATGACTATTCACGATTTACATGGATTATGTTTCTAGCATCCAAAGATAAGGCTATTTTATTCTTTGAAATATTTACCAAATGTACACAAATAAACAAAGGACTCCTATTCTTGCAATTAGGATTGATCATGCTTGAGATTTTGAAAACCATCATTCTATTACCTTTTATGAAATAAATGATATTTTTCATATATTTTCTATACCAAGAACACCTCAACAAAATGGAGTTGCTAAAAGAAAGAATAGAACTTTATAAGAGATGTTAAGGACTATGTTGAGTGAATATAACTTACCTTAATACTTCTAGGTTGAGGCCATAAACATAGCAAGTTATATTTAAATCAAATTTATATTAGACTTTTACTCAACAAAATTCCATTTGAATTATACTATGGTAACTAAAGATATCTCATTTTCATGAATTTGGCTGTAATAAAAGAAACAAATGAGGTAAATGAGAAAGGTAATGATTCTTTACCTAAATATTGGAGTTTCATGCATAATTAGCCTAGAAACTAGGTAATTAGCAATATATATATCGTAAAGTTAGAACTAAATATTCTTATCATCAAATATGTGGTAGTTTTGCCTTTATTTCATAGATAGAGCTAGTATTCATAGACTAAGCTTTAGAAGATAAAAATAATTATGGCTATATAAGAAGAATTGAACTAATGAAAACGAAATGAAGTATGGACCTTAGTTTCAAGACCAAATAATCATTCTACTATTGGTACCAAATGGGTCTTTAGGAACAAATTAGATAAATTTGGAATTGTAATAAGAGATAAGGTAAGAGTTGTAGCAAACGAGTTCGACAAGAAGGGATTTATTTTAAAGAATCATATACCCTTGTTGATAGAATGAAGCCATTACAATTCTTACTGCATTTTCATCCTACATGAATTTTAAAAATTTCAAATAGATGTCAAGAGTGCATTTCTAAATGGATTCATAAATAAAGAAGTGTATGTTGAACAACACTCCAGGTTTGAAGATCCATACCATCCTAATCATATTTTCAAACTTAGAAAAGCTTTTTATGGTTTGAAACAAGCTCTTAAAGTATGGTATGAGAGGCTTAGTAAATTTCTATTAGAAAATGGTTTCTTAACAACATAATATTTATAAAGCATGACATGAAAGATATTTGATAATTCAAATTTATGTTAATGATATAGTTTTTAGAGCTACTAATGAAAAATTATGTTAAGAGTTTTTAAAGACTATACAGGTGAATTCAAAGTGATTTTGATTGGAGAACGCAATTTCTTTTTGGTCTCTAAATCAAACAAATGAAAGAACGGATATTCATCTATCAAGCCAAGTAAACAAAAGAGTTGCTAAAAAGTTCAAAATGGAAGATGGAAAGCTCATGACCACACCAATTACACCTCCATGAAGATGGACAAAGATAAATGAGGTAAATTTATTTGCTAAAAACTCCATAGAAGCATGATATGTCTCTTCTTATATTTAACTCCTAGTAGGCTAGACACCATGTTTAGTATTTGCATATATGCTAGATTTTAGTCAAATCCTAAGGAATCACTTCTCATTAATATGAAACACATTTTTAGATACCTTTCAGATACACTAAGTTTAAGTTTATGGCATCCGAAAGGATCAGACTTTAAATTATTTGGGGTACTCATATGCATATTTTGCTAGATATAAATTGTAGAGAAAGAGTACCTTAGACACATGCTCATTCCTTTGAAACATGTCATGTTATGGTTCTTAAGGAAATAGACTTCTGTGGCATTATCAATTGCTAAGGCTGAATATGTTACAGTTGACAGTTATTGTGCACAGATTCTATGGATGAAACAATAAGTTAGGGATTATGGTCTTAAGTTAGTTAATACTCTTATTAGATGTGATAATACTAGTGTCATAAATTTGATAAAAAATTTAGTATTACATTCAAGAACTAAACATATTGAGGTAAGGCACCACTTCATTAGAGAATATGATCAAAATCCTAACATATGTCTTGAATTTGTGCCCATGGATTAACAAATAGATGACATTTTAACTAAAACACTCCTTGAGAAGAAATCCTGTAAAATTAGAAGGGAGATTGGTGTGTTAAATCCATGTGCTTAAACTGCATATCATATGATACTTGATTGTATGTGCAACATGCATAATTTCATTACTTTCAAGTATTTTGAATGAGTTTCATGCATAAAGAAATGGTTAAGTACCATTATAGTCAAGTTAGGCCATTTCACACTCTTAAAGTTTCAAAATTAATACAAAAATCATTCTTGAAATGTAGAATTTCATTTTTCTTAGTATTTTCCTCTATTTTGAATGATTAAGACTAAAGAGGGATCGAAAGAAGTGTTGAGAGATTTGTGTTGGAACTTTTGACAAAACCTTAGGTAACAAAGGAAACAGCTCCTTTGACAAAGGAAGGCACAGACCTCCATTGGGAACACTAGAAGCAACTAGTAGATCAATAAAGGATTCCTTATGTTGATAGAGGGTTCTACAAACTTCTTTGAGAGATTCTTCTTGCTCAAGTTAAGTTCATTGAGAATTTGAAATTTATGACAAAGGATACCACAATCCTCTGTTGGCCAAAATGCGAAAGAGACATTTCACATTCTCACTCATTTTTTCCTTTTTGAGTTAAATGGATTTAAAATTTCTCATTATAAAAACATTTCAAGCAATCCTTTCCCTTACTCCTTCCAAAATCCTTTCTAGAACCTTCCATTTCCATCTGAATCCCATCAAACTTAAGCCTTTTCAATCGAACTTCCCCTAAAATCTATTGTGAAGTTGGCCAAATCAAAGATACCAAGGCGCTGTCAACTAGGGGTGTAAATTGATTCGGGTTTAACCCAAACCCAACTGGCCCAACCCAAAAATGAGTTGTTTTGGGTTGATAGTTTAGGAAATAGGGTTAATAAAGTAGGATTTGACCCTACCCAATTTGAGAAATAGGGTTGGTGTGGGTTGAAGGGTCAGGCAACCCAAATTAACCTGACTTGATTTAGATATTTATATAAATATATATATAATATGGTAACACCAGAGATAGGTGCATATGATGATAGTGGATTAACACTCGATGACATCTAAGGAAGGATTGAATTTAGAGATGTGCATTTTAGTTATCCAGCCAAGCCAGATGAATAAATATTTGCTAGATTCTCTCTTGCGCATGACAGCTACTCTGTTTGGCAAGTGTGGGAAGGGAAAGTTGACAGTTGTGAGTTTGATTGAGAGGTTCTATGGCCAGAAGCTGGTGAAGTTGTGATAGATGGTGTAAATCTTAAAGAATTTTAGTTGAGATTGATAAGGCAAAAAATCCGGCTTGTTAGTTAGGAACCTATATTGTTTGCATCATGCATCGAAAATAACATTACCTATGGTAAGGATAACACAACCATTGAAGAAATCATAGTTGCTATTGAGCTTGCCAATGCTTCCAAATTCGTAAACAAAATGCCATAGGTTCCAATGATTTAATTTAGACTTTGTTTGATTTGAATCTTAGCTGAGTGAACTTCTGTTTAGTTGAGTGAAATTATTTGAGGAAGAATTTATGTTAATAACAATTTTAGATTTTTCTAATTCCATTTAGATTGCTTTCTATATTTACAAGTTGATTTGTGGTATTGTTTTTATCCTATTATGCATTTGACTCATATACTTGTTTCACTTTCTAAGATGAATATGTATTATTTAATATTTTTAACCTCAATTAGCAACCCTAATCCAACTTGAAATCAACCCGATTTCCTTAGGGTTGTTGCAAGGTTTTATAAATAAGGTTAGGGTTATATGTAGATTTTACAAATAGAGTTAAGGTTGAGTTTACCCTAACCCAAGTCAACCTGACCCAATTTACACCCCTAGTGTCAGCCCTAGTGTCAACTCCATCTAGGGCAAGTGGAAAGGGAAAGAGAAGAAGAGGGAAGAAAGAACTGGAAGTCTAAAGTAAGAAGAAGAATTTAGTCCCCTTCAAAGTGGTTTTCAAAGTGTTCTTCAACTAAAAGCTCTCTATGTATGACAATTTTGAGAGCTTTTACAAAGGGTAAAAGGTGAGGAAAGCAAGAGTCTTCAACTTCTACACCTTTGGAGAAGGTGGAGGATGGAACCTCCTAGTGAGCCAATGGTTGTAGTTCCATGGGTGGAGACCCTTTCTCAAGTATCATGACCTCATCTTCCTAAGAATCCTGCAAATTCTTCTTAACAACTACAATCTAAATTCAAAGAGGACTTGGATAAGAAATATAAAATTGACCTTAGCCTAGCAATTCTTTGGGATGCATTCAGTCTACCCATCATAAAGAAAGAAATCCAGTGGCTAGAGAGTAAGTCTAAGTTTTTTTTTCTAAAGTTGCATAAGTAGAAATTGGAGAAAAGGAAGTGTTTTTACATGTCAAGCACCTAGACTTGGACTTGAAGCTAGCCCATAATGTCATCTTCAACAATATCTATCCTAAAGAGGAAAGTACTAATCAAGTACCAAAACAAGATGCAAGGATTCTATGGATGTTGAAGAAGAGGAGGAGAATTGACCTAGCCCAAATCATGTTTGATCACCTATACATGGTGAAGACTAATCCTAACCTCCCATTGCCCTATGGAATGTATTCACCAAGCTCGTTAGGGATTATAAGGTGGACATCAAAGATGAGCATGGAGAACAAGTGAAGAAGACAGACATTATTGGTGAATCTACCATAAATAGAATGGGGTTCAGACAAACTACCAATGGTTGGATTACTGAAAGAAAAAGAAAGGAGAAGAAGAGAGGAGAGAAGAAGAAAGGATAAGGGATAGAAAAGAAAAAACAAGAGAAGTTCGAGAAGAAGTAGAAAGATAAGAGAGAGAAGAAGAAGAAGAAAAAAAAGACCATGGGAGAAACAGAAGAAGAATACATGTAGATGAAATAATAGCTTCAACCACATCCCAACCTTCCCCTCACTTCAGATCTACCCAATGCCACAACACCAATTTAGCCTCCATTAAAGCCTTTATCTTTGACTAACTTGTTAACAATCAAGCCCTACTAGTTAGGAAACCTAGAAATCTAAGTTGCAACCAGCTTATCTCTAATGAAACTATTGGATTAATCAACTTGAGGAAAATGTAAATATTAAGCTTGATACATTCATAACCCTAATAGAGTCAACCCAATCTCATGCTCAACCTGTAACATCTAGAAAGATGAAGGGTGTAGTCATCCACACACCATGCCATTCCCTTTCCAAACTTACCCAAAATTCCATCACCATCATACTTGACTTTACTACCAGTCCTTCAAGCTCGAACCAACCAATCCGTCAAAATTAACAAGGTTGCTATTTTGGAGCCTCAACCTAAATCCCAACCTAAACCAACAACTTCTATCCACACAGAACCACTTAGCCATCATGCCTTTAACCACCCAATAATCCTCCGCTAAAACTAAAACCCTTCTCACTACCCATTTAGCCAACAAATCCCATAAATCTCTCTAAGTGGTAGCCACTAAATCATCCATTGCTCCCATTGCTTTAGCAAACCTAGTTGAAGGAGTAGAAGATTCAAAGGTAGGAACTTCACTCCCTACACTTCCAACTTCTCCCAAACCTAAGCGAGCTTCACCAACCAAAACACTTTTGATGCAACACCCTTCACCCAGCTCCACTTCATTCTTCTCCTCCTCATCATCTCTGCCACCCTAGCAAGACTAGCCCATCTACCTTACCTTAGACTCAATCCCCACTAGATTCAATCCCAAACCTAAAACCCAAACTAAAGTAGAAGCCCCTACTCCAAAACTTAAACTAAAGCCCTCTAAGCTCATATACATGACATTGGAAGAGTCCCAATAAAAAATGTAGGCTAATCTTGATGTAATCCATAGGAACACAAAGAAATCTAGAAAAGAACTAGATCTCACCTCATTGATTATACATTTCCTGATTTAGCTAAAAGTCCTATAAGAACAGAATAAGACTCATCCCAACCCCAAAACCTCATATCCTATATGCCTTACCACCACCTAAAGAACCTTAATTCTTTTTTGTTCCTTCTATCTCAGCCAAAACCACCCCATAAACCAAAGTCTTAGACACACTTCTCTTGGTAGAAAATTCCCCACTCCTTGCTCCTAAACCTCTTCAAAGAACTATTAAGAAGACTGCCTTACCTAGAAAGCCTAAACAACCCAAACCTCAAACCTCTCCTAAACTTCCAACATATAGGAAACCAAAGATAGGTAAACATCCTCTAGCCAAAGCCTATGAAGCCTCCACAAAACCAACCCACCCTTAACCAAACCTCACCTTCTACCCAAGTAGACCTCCCTCCTTCATTCCTAACTTGCCTACAAATGCCCAAACACTAACAACAAAAGTCCCTATAACTAAGCCTGAATAATCTACTTTCCAAAGGCTACTTAAGTAACCTTGTCAACCCATAGCAACTTCTACCCTATCTTCCATTTTAGCCTCCTCCAGTTCCTTTACCCTAAAACACCTATCACCCTTCCCTTACACTAAGAAACCTCCTCCTAATCCTTGAAACTACTAATTTTCATATCTTCTTTTTGATGATGTATTTCTATAATTTGTCTTGTAGTTGGAACAATGATGTATCATTGTTTTTGTAATCAATGAATTACATTTATATGACTTGGTGCCTTTACAGTTTACTCTTTTTGAACTTAATACAATTTCATTACATATGACTCATTCGCATCATTATACTTATAGTTTTCCAACCTCTTTTTTATTATGCTAAAAAGGGGGAGAGATATAAGTGTTCCTTTCTTACTAAAAAATTGTGAAAAACTAAATCATAAGAGAGTGCATACACTTAATGAGAGCTAGCATGAGTGTATACACTTAGAAGAGAAAATAAATTTCAATTTTTATTTCCTAAGTATGTTTTATAAGATAGGGGCACTGAATTATTTTTTTCCATCATAAAACGGAGGAGAATATTAAGTCCAACCTATTGAGTCAAGGTGTATAGTTTTGATGGCAACAAAACTTGTTCTAAGACTTTATCTAAGATAATGAAGTTTTGTTAAGATTTGGAAGTAATATATGCAAAAGAATGTATCTTATAATGTATATGTGTATGAATTGAAATGCAAAGCAATATGATTGAAGAATGATTGAGCTATATTAAGTATAATAGTAGCAATGATGTTAAAATTCCAAATGTATAATGAGTGGATGGATGATACAATATGTTCTAACATGTTTAAAATTAAGCCATTGATTGTAAACCAAAAGAATAGATAAAACATAAAGTTACATGAGTTATCAACTTGAATACTTTTTATGGTTCTCTAAAGCATTTGAAAAGAGCTAAATTGTAATGATCCAAGTTGTATTAAACTTAGTTTATCCTGATTTGGGTGGATATATGTCTAAAATGGACTAATGTGTCGAAGGGCTAAAAAGATATATAGCTACAGTACCAACTAAAATATTTATTATAGTGCTAGGGGAGCAACAATGGCTGCTATAATAATAGGGGTGATTACTATTCATATCGCCTGCAAAAATAGGAGGCCCCTAGATGATACCAAGTTGTTGACACTTATCGCCAACAATCTTCTAACAAGTGCAAAAATTTTTCAGTTATAGTAAAATGCTATAGTACCACTGTTCATATCACCCACTTACCCTAGGCGCCTACCATATCATTTGCCATCGATATAGTAACCGGGATTGACGTTATTGTTCATATTGTCTGCCATACCCCAGACACTTGCCAAACCGCCTGTAGTCATCCAGAGAGTGCAGAAATGAGTTTTTCATACTGCCTACCACACTACAGCCTCTTGCACCTAGCACCTACCCCACAACCAATATCCCAGCCTCTTGCCATATCGCTTGCTACTTCAACGATCAAAAATATAGCCATTGAAATGCCCTAAAATCTTTCCCCATTGCTTCCAACATCCAAGTTTTTAAGAAATCTATAAAGGGAGTCTTAACCCTTAACTTGATTTTGATGAGGAATATGATTAACCAGATAAGTTTTGATGATAAGCAAAAACATATGAGTGAAGTGTTAAGTTACTCACAATTACTTTCCCAAGTGTGCAGTGATAAGTTTATGAAATAGATCAAGGGAAGTAACTTCAAAAGTGCAGACAGTATGTACAAGATCATATCAGAGACATGATTCACCAGTTAGTTTATAAGGAAAAAAATATAAATGCTCTAAGGAAGAATGATACTGAAGTTACAAGAGGATTTGAGATGTAATGGGAAACGTCTAAAACATGAGGAACAAACTCACAAATGAAGAATTTCAGATAGTATATAAGAAGAAGGTTGTAGTTACACAAGATCTAAGTTTGGAACAACTTCAGAAGTATTTCAGACATTGGACTCCAAGATTCCAAGGCCAAACTATAGTCAAAGGATATGTATGGCATCAAACATGAGCTTAAAAGTTACTTCAGACATGCTAAAGTATGCTACCGATGTAAATATAAAAGAATGCCAAGGTTCAAATGTAAAGACTGCTTTAAATGTGTGGAAAATAGCTTCAGACATGCTAAAGCACAAAGGAGCGAGATTCATATGGACTAAAGTCTCACTTTAGAATTGCTAAAGCAATGAAGACTTAGTATTGAAATGTTAACGACACTTTAGATGTGCTAAAGTTATTGCTTCAGACGCACTAAAGCATGTGAGCAATGCATTCCAGATATGCTGAAGCATGAACCCATGACTCTAAAAGCTCAAAGTTACTTCAGACATGCTAAAACAAGTTTACAACGCGTCTTTGAAAGATCAAGTTAGAAGAGTTTGAAAAAGACTAAGTACCAAACTTCAGAAGTTACAAAAGCTAGCCTAAAGCTTTGCTTCAGACTTTCCCAAGTGTTCGTTACAATGCTACCGCAAGCATATGGTGTCAAGTTTTGTAATATAATGGTAAGAAAGTTATTATCTCCATAGAGATTGCAAATTTTAATTAATCACTAGCTATCATAGTGATTAATTCTGATTTTATTTAAAAATTTAAATAATAAGAATTTAAGCAAGAAATAGAAATAGAAAGGCTTTTTGTGGGAAGAAATCAAGGTAAAGAAGCTCTAAAGAATAAATTTCACTTATGCTGCAATCATGGTGCCTTAACTCATTATACATTGATCATTCTATTGGTTTATAAATTAAGAATTCTAATTCACTCAACTTCCTCTTTCGAGCGTCAAGCTAAGTATCTATTCTCAATATCCCAATTTTAATATCCCTATAAAAATTGAAAGATTAAGAATGCATTAAAATCAATAATTCTTTTGAATGATTTCAAAATACTTAAAAGATCTTTCAAGTCATCTAGAGCCTTATGTTATAATACCTAGATCGTATTCAAGATTATCTCTCTCGAGTTTCAAATCCCAAATACATTAGCAAAAATGCATGGTTTTGATGACAAATAAAACATGATTAAGGAATATGTACTAATGGTTGTTACCAAGTTTTTAGGATGCAGAGTCAAGTTGCAGGCCTTATAAAAAAATAAGCATAGAAAACATATCCTAAGGCGTCAAGGCTTAGGTGAGTAAAAAAGTAAAAGATGACGTACTAATATAGACAAAGCACAAATAAAAATGAATCAACTGAGCCTCCATTCATTTGTTAAAGTAGAGATTAATGAATGCAGGAGCAGACTTTGTCTATCATAAGTGAGCCATAGTCAAGCCAACGATCATCCAATTAAAACAGACAAAGGTGGACAAGTGAAGGTCGATTGGGAGAGTAGTGAAGTTCGTCTGGGGTAGCAATGACATTTGTTTGTACATATAAACTTGTATACTATCTATAATAGACAATCCAACAGATAAAACAGTGAAGAAAATTCATTTTCACCTCAATGATTCATCTGATACTTACAATAGATAATCCAATAAACAAAGTGGTAAAGAAAATTCATCTGCACTCCGATAGTCCATTTGTTACTTACAACAGACAACCCAACAGACAAAGTACTAAAAAATAAACTAGCTATGACTTCACAATTTGACTATTATGTGGAATGGACAAACCAACAGATGAAATGCTAAGAAGTCTATTTGTCTGTAACAATTGGATTCATTTACTACTTACCATAGACAAACTAGAAGATAAAGAGACTTTGTTTGATGAACAACGGGCAAACCAAAATGTTGATTTCCATTCAGCATTAATGACAACCTTTTTATATTGGTGAAAGAATCAGCCATTGCTACAACACCTCGACCAATGCTTATTAAGAATCTAGAAATCATCTTCTCCAAGGTCAATGGTGTATTATTGTAGGCAACCAAATTTAGAACCTTACTCCAATTAAATTACCTATAGTAATGTGAATAAGGGTTGATCCCATGAGAAGTATCTAGCTTAGTTTTATGCAATGTGAACAAGAAAGGAGCGGTTTGTATGTAATGAAGAAAATGTTATAAAAGAAATCTATCAGAGGAGAAAACCTTGGTTCAAGTCAACATCTACCATCAGAATCTCATAACTGATTATTGGTGCAATTATAAATCAAATCATACTTAGAATATGCACCAGTGGAATTATTTTTCCTATCTCTCCTTCAACATATTTAATTAAAAACCAGTGTTCTAATTAACCATAACTACTAAATAACCCAAGACCAGAGTTAAAGGTTTGATCTAATAGCAATCGTAATATTTGCTAAGATTGGTGAAGCTAAACAACACAAGCACTAGCGGTTGCATTTTATTTAGTTAAATATTCTTCCTAAGATTTAATAACTGCAATAGCAACAAATTATTAAACCCTAGTTGCTTCATTAGAGGGATCAAACAATTACAGATTTGATATGTAATCTAGCAATAGATTGCAATGAATAATAAACTAGTAGGCCTCCTAGCAATCAAACATAACAATCATAATCATGAATCAAAGAAGAACATTTAATACTCAAAGTATAAATTAAACAATTAAATCAAATTAGATCTCACAGTATATTGATTCTAAGGCTTCTATTTCCTTAAAACAAGAATAAAAGTTTAGCCATACAGGGCCATGAAATCATAAAAAAAATAAAATAGAAAAGCAAGAAGAGAGAAGATTCTCTTTTGAAAGCTACCAAGAAGTCCTCTACAAACCCTAACAAAAGAACCCTCAAAAATCCTAAGAAACTGTCATTTATACATAGTAAAAAATATGCAAAACAATAATTTCTACAAGTTTTGAAAAGTGGGAAGGGAGTCGGGTGCTGCCTGTGCTAGATTGGTGCTTTTGGTGCCACCTTGCTATCTGGTGGAGTGGTGGTGTGAAGTAGGTTGGTGCCGGTGGTGCTAGATGGGTGCCGATGGTGCCAGTCTACTGCCTCAGATCGCTTTGCTCCTTATTGCTTCTCCTCTACACTTCATCCTAACTTTGACATTCTTCCTATATTTACCCTTGATGTAGTCCTTATCTCTCAAAACTTCAAACATGAAAGTTATAGAGTTTCTTCTTATATTTCTAGAACATTCTTAATCATCTTAATTGGAGGTCAGATGAGACTACTATGACCAAAATACAAAGTGACACTAAAGTTGTCTAAAATCCTTAAATTGAATTCTTTTTTACTTAACCACTCCAATTGTCTCCTAAATCAGAATATAAGAATAATGAGTGTATATAGGAGTCAAATAAGTGTAAAATGCTAAGTATTAAGGGAATAAATATGACATTTTGCATTCTCATCAAATTCCCCCATACTTAACTTTTGCTCATCGTTGGGCAAAACTCAAATTCATTCTCCCCCAAAAGATTATCAAGGTTGCAATTATCGTAAACAAAGAATAATCAAAACTCTTCAAAACTCATAATATATCATTAATAAATCATTCTCACACAACCTACAATCATTTAGCAAGCATTCTCTATTGAAGATAGATTAAACTAAATAAGTAAAACCCTCACGAAAATAAACACTCTACTCTTATGTGTTTGAAGGGTATATGTTAGGCTCAAATTCATTCCAATAAAAATAATCTACCATAATCTTACATATCTTCTCATTTCCCATCACCGGGATTCCATGCATATCATGAATCATAAGGACTTTTTATAGGTTGTAATGAGGTTTAGGGTAAAGGTGAGAGATATTTGGAGATGTAGCTCAAAAGCCATTGAAACTAGTGAAGTATAAATAAATCAACTTATGCTCAAATATATAAGACATGTAAAATCACTTATTTTCTTCAACATCTTTCACCTTTGAATACATGATGTATAAATAGATCCCTTCCATTGGAATTTTGATATTCACTTTTTCTTTTTCTTTTTCTTTTTTTATATTATTTTTTTCATAATTTTGAGAACAATAATCTATTCTATTTCATCAATCATAGCCATACCACAATTTTGACACCCCACACTTTATTTCTTGTACACTCATACATAACAGAATGATAACCCATGCTCCACTAGATCTATGACTTAAGTAAAGGTATTATATTTCTAGGTTTCAAGCTTGTAACATAGGTTCACAATAAAAATCTATAAAGCTCAAAGGGGTTCAACAAGAGAAAAAATTAATCATAAGGTAGGCTATTTGGCTCATGTAGTTTAAAACAAAGAAGGCCTTAATCATGTTCATGCATGTATGTATCAATGTGATCTCAAAGAGAATCGAGGCAAGTTCTAGAGAAATAAATCCATAAAAGAATATCTCTCAAGAAGAAAAATGATGAGACTGATGTGAATTTATCAGTCTAAAGGCTTAAAATCTCATTAGCTTTTATCTATGAAATTTAATCATCACCATTCTCAAGGAAAGTAACTAAACCAAGCAATTACATATTCGAAGATAACTTATTCAATCATGTTATTAATTTTTCAAGCTTAGTTGAATCTTGCTTGTGGCATACTCAACCTCAACTCATTGGAAACCACCAAAACAAAGGGTAAAACTAACTCTCTCTCTCTCTCAATTTTTTTTCAAAAAAAAAGCAAAGATAAAAATAAAAACACAAAAACATAACCTAAACCTAAACCTAAATCCCCTCCCCTACACTTAAAACTTACATTGTCCCCAATGTAAGGTCAAATGCAAAGAAGATGCAAAAATAACCATAATATAAATCCAAAAATAAGAAAAAGAAACATAAACTCCCCTTGGGTTGCCCCCCAAGCAACGCTTTTGTTTATAGTCGTTGGCTCGAATTAATGCTTCCTCCTTTAGTTAATGTAAACTGGTTGTTCAAGATCCAATTCTGCAACATGTTCAACTTGTAGTCCTTGATAGAAATGCTTAAGTCTATGACCATTCACTATGAAAACTTTGGAAGTCACCAAACTCTGAATTTCAACTGCACCATGAGGAAAAGCATTAGTGATAATAAAGGGTCCATTTCAATGAGAATGTAACTTACCTAGAAACAGGCAAAGTCTTAAATGGTATAGAAGAACTTTCTGACCAAATTTAAACTCTTTCCTAGAGATCATCTTGTCATAAAAAGCCTTTGTCTTTTCCTTGTAAATCCTTGCATTCTCTTAAGCATCATTATGAATCTCCTCTAACTCTTATACTTGCAACTTCCTATAGTCTTCACTTTCATCCATGTTCATGTTGAAACTCTTGATAGCCCAATAAGCCTTATGTTCTAACTGAACAGGAAGGTGACATGATTTCCCAAAAACTAACCGATAAGGTGACATACCAATGGGCATCTTGTATGCAATCCTGTACACCCACAAGGCATAATTTAGGCTGAAATCTCTAATCTTTTCTATTGGGATTAACTATCTTTTCAAGAACGGACTTGATCTCTCGATTTGATACTTCAGCTTGTCCACTAGTTTGTGGATGATAGGCGTAAACACCTTATGGATCACATGATATATTCTCAACAAAGCTTCAACTGTTTGATTACAAAAGTGAGTACCGTGATCACTTATCAAAGCTCTTGGAATTCCAAACCTAAAGAATACGTTAACCCTGATAAAATTCATAATAGCCTTAGAGTCATAAGTCTTGGTGGCTCTAGCTTCCACCCATTTCAAAACATCATTAATAGTAACTAATATATAAATAAAACCAAAAGAAATAGGGAACGGTCCCATGAAATCAATGCCCCAAACATAAAAAAATTTCACAGACTAGTATGGGGGTTTGTGGCATCTCATTCCTTTGGGAAATATTACCTGTCCTTTGATAATGATCACACAACTTGCAGAAAGAGTATATAAATCTTGAAACAAAGATGGCCAATAAAAACCACACTCTAACACTTTTCTTGTCGTTCTCTAGGCTCCAAAGTGACCTCCACAAGCGTAAGAATGACAAAAGGTGAGTATAGAAAAAAATTCACTTTCAAGAATATAATTTCTTATTACCTGATCTGCACAATGCTTCCACAAGTATGGGTCATCCCACACATACTATTTTGCATCAATCTTGAACTTGTTTCTCTGAGCTTTAGACAAATGATGAGGTAATATGTTAGTGACCAAATAGTTTACCAGATTCACATACCAAGGCAATTTCTCACTCATAGAGAATAATTTCTCATCAGGCTGCAAATGAAGTTCATCCTCCACATGGACTAACTAACTCAAATGATCTGCAACCTGATTTTCTGTTCCTCTTTTATCCTTGATTTGCAAGTCAAATTCCCTCAAGAGAAGTATCCACCTTATCAATCTTAGCTTTGCTTCCTTCTTCATCATCAAATAATGAAAAGTTGCATGATCAGAATAAATAATGACTTTAGTATGAAGCAGATAAGATCTAAATTTTTCCAAAGTAAAGACAACAGTTAAAAGTTCTTTCATAGTGAAATAGTTTCTTTGAGCATCATTCAATCTCCTTGAAGCATAATAAATGGCATGAGATGCTTTCCCAGTTCTCTGACCCAAAACAGCACCCACTGCATAATTGCTTTCATCACATATTATCTCAAAAGGAGCATTCCAATCAGCAGGTTGGATAACTGGGGTTGAAGTCAGCAGTTCCTTTAGCTTGTCAAACACCTTTTTGCATCCTTGATTGAATTCAAAAGCTACCTCCTTTCACAGTAACTTGTATAGAGGCAATGTTATTTTGGAGAAGTTCTTGATGAATCTTCGATAGAAACCTACATGTAAGAAAAGAACAAACTTCCCATACACTAGTGGAATAAGGTAAAAACTGAATGATATCAACTTTAGCTTTATCTATCTCAATTCCACCAGATGAAATAACATGATCCAAAACTATACTGTGTTCAACCATGAAGTAACATTTTTTGGAATTTAACACAAGGTTAGTTTCTATGCATCTTTGAAGAACAAGTGTAAGCTTATGCAAACAATTATCAAAGGAGTCTCTTTGAACTATGAAATCATCCATAAAGACTTCTATAGTATGCTTAATATAATCTAAAAAAATGATAACCATACACCTTTAGAAAGTGGTTGGGGCATTGCAAAGGCCAAAGGGCATCCGGCGATATGCAAAAGTTCTGAATGAACATGTCAAAGTTATTTTCTCTTAATCTTCTAGAGCAATTGCAATATGAAAATAACTTGAATAACCATCAAGGAAATAATAGTAAGAATGACCAGCTAACCGCTAAAGCATTTGATCAATAAAAGGCAAAGAAAAGTGGTCCTTATGAGTTACAACATTTAATTTTCTATGATCTATATAAACTTGCCACCCATTCTAAACCATCATTTTGATTTTTCATCACAGTCATTCTAGTCTTTTTAAGAACCACTTGAACTAAACTAACCCAACTGCTATCAGAAATAGGATAAATCACTCCAACTTGAAGAAGTTTGATGATTTTATTTTTTATTACATTCATTATTGGTTGGTTCAATCCCCTTTGTGATTGACAAGAAGGTTTCGCTCCCCCTTCAAATAGAATTCGATGCATGCATGTAGATGGGCTGATTCTCTTGATATTTGAAATTATCCAACCAATAGCCATCATGCTCCTTAAGGGTCCAACCAATAGTCATCTTATGCTCCTTAAGGACTTTCACAAGCTTCCCTTCTTATGATGTACTGAGTTTACTTGAGATGATCACTGGTAATGTCTTTCTCTCTCCAAGGAACACATACTTGAGATGACTATGTAGAGGCTTCAAATCTAGAACATGAGCCTACAAAATAGAGGGCAAAATTCTCTTATCAGAAATTAGTAATTCAACATGAGGAACATTACCTGGTTTTGGTAACTTTGGAAAGTTATCCAATGTTGCAATAGTTTCCTGCAAATTAGTACTCAAAGTTAATACCTCCTTCTCAAGATATTTACTAATGGCAGTTTCCAATTCATCTTTTCCATTAAGTTTAAAAACTTCCTATACACAAGAATCAATCACATTAATGGAGTAAATAGGATCATCATCATCAGGATATTTTATGGCATCATAAATGTTAAATTTAACAATTTCACCATCAAATTCATGTTAAGTGTGCCACTATGAACATCTATCTTAGTCTTGGATGTCTTTAGGAAGGGTTTTCCTAACATAATAGGAGTATTTTGATTACCATTCTCCATATCTTGCACATAAAAATCAACAGAGAAGACTAAATCATTAACTTACACTAGAACATCTTCAATTACACCTTTGGGATATGCATTGGATCTATTAGCCAATTGAATTACACACCAGTCTTATTCAAAGGTCCAAGTTTCAAAGAAGCATATAAAGAATAAGGTATAACATTAATGGAAGCTCCTAAATCTAACATAGCCTTTTCAAGTTTAGTGTTAATTATCATATAAGGGATAGTAAACATACCTGAATCTTTGCACTTGGTAGGAAGTTTTCTTTAAATGATTACAGAAACATTCTCCCCTACTCTCACCTTCTCGTATCTCTAAAGTTTCTATTTCCTCTTTATTGTATATAATTCTTTTAGGAATTTAGCATAATGAAGTACTTGTTTAATGGTATAAAAAAGTATAATGTTTACCTCACATTTATGAAAAGTTTCAAATAGATCTTGATATCACTCAATTTTTTGAGATTCCACTAAAGCCTCAGGAAAAGGTGGTGCTAGTTTATATTCAGAAAGTGGTAAAAACTTACGTTTGGCTACTTCATTATCCTTAGAAATGTCTTTGTCTACAACAATGCTTTTCCCTTTTGTTTGCTCCATTGGTGGAGTTGCTTTTGCTGGAATCTTAACCTCTTTACTGCTTCTCAAAATGATTACACTCACATTTTGTCTTGGGTTCACCACTATTTGAGAGGGTAATTTCCCTAAACCTTGTGTCTCCAGCTGATTGATTGTGGTTGCCATTTGACTTACTCATTTTTTGAGCTTTGAATACTAGCCTTTGTCTCCTGTTAAAATTGAAAAGTGTTAGAGGCAAGGGACTTAAAATATCTTCTAAAGACATACTAGAGTTAGAAGTTTGTCCCTATTATTGTCTAGGTGGGTATGGTTGTTTGTACTGCTGGAAATTCGGGCGATTTTGAGTCATGGGTTAATTTTCTTGTAAATTCTCATAGCTGAAATTGGGGTGATCCCTCCATCTTAAATTATATGAGTTAGAATAAGGATCATACTTCCTCCATGGTTATCCAAAAAAACCACCCATTGCATTCACTTGCTCAATAGGTTCTTCTTGAAGATTTGGGCATGCATCAATTGGATGTTCTACTATTGAACAAATTCTACAAGTTTTTGCTATCTGCATATTTCCTATAGTCAATTAACGAACAAGAGAAGTCAGACCTGCAATTTGTTATTCAAGGGAGGAAACATTTACCTCATTAACAAGCTTGGATAGAGAATCAAGCCTAGTGCCAAATTATTGTGAGTTAGATGCCATGTTTGCAATCAAGTTCCTTGCAACTTCAAGGGTTTTATCCACCAAAGCTCCTGTGCTAGCAGTATCAATCATGCTCCTTTTAGTGGGCAGAAGTCCCTTATAGAAATACTGGATGAGTAGCTGCTCACTAATCTGATGATGGGGCCAACATGGACACAATTTCTTGAAACTCTCCCAATATTCGTATAAGGATTCTCCACTATGCTATCTCACACCACTAATTTCCTTCTGAATGTTGGCCATCCTTGAATCTGGGAAATATTTTTTCAGAAATAACCTCTTCATCTCATTCCATGTTATGATGCTCCCAGATGGTAAATAGTAAAGTCAATCATTAGCTAAATCCTTCAAAGAGAATGGAAGGGATCTCAGTTTTATTTGCTCTTCAGTCACTCCTGTTGGTTTCATACTCGTACACACAACGTGAAACCCCTTTAGATGCTTGTGAGGATCTTCACCTACAAGACCGTGGAAAGTGGGCAAGAAATGAATTAGTCTAGATTTTAATTTAAAATTAATAGTAGCATCTAAAGTAGAAAACATTATACATAAGGGTTGTTGATCCAAATTAGGTGTGGCAAGCACTTTCAAAGTTTGATTCCAGCCATGATTTCCGCCTTTTCTAAATTCCTCAAAGCTTCATTCCTTAACCTGTGCAAAGTCTTTTCAATTTCTGGCTTGTACTGCAAATCACCTTGATTAGAAGATTGAGTAACAATCATAAATAAATAAGGAGAATATAATGAATCCTAAAAAAATAAAAATAAAAATAAATAGCAAAAATCACAAAAGCGAAAAAATCAACTAGAATGCCTCCTCGACAATGACGCTAAAAATTTGGTGTGTTATCGTAGGCTAACAAAATTAGAACCTTACTCCAATTAAACTACCTGTAGTTGTGTGAATAAGGGTCAATCCCATGTGGAGTATTTAGCTTAGTTTTATGCAATGTGAACAAGAAATGGGGGTTTTGAATGTAATGATGATGGTGTTATAAAAGAAATCTATCAAAGGAGAAAACTTTGATTGAAGTCAAATCCACCATCAGAATCTCATAACTAATCATTGATGCAATTATAAATCAAATCATACTTTCAATATTCACCATTGGAATAATTTTTCCAATCGCTTCTTCAACAAAGTTAATTAGAAACCAATGTTCTAATTAACCCTAACTACTAAACAACCCAAGACTAGCGCCAAATGTTTAATCTAGTAACGGCCTTAAGATTTATAGAGATTGGTGAAACTAAACAACACAAGCACTAGTGATTGCATTTAATTTAGTTAAATATTCTTCCTAAGATTTAATAATTGCAACAGTAGCAAATAATTAAACCCTAGTTGCTTCGCAAATTAGAGGGATCAAACAATTATGGATTTGATATTTAATCTACCAATAGATTATAATGAATAATAAACTAGTAGGCATCCTAGCAATTAAATGTAATAATCATAATCATGAATCATTCAATACTCAAAGTATAAAATGAATAATTAAATTAAATTAGATATCACAGTATGTTGTGATTCTAAGGCTTCTTTTCCATAAACAAAGAATAAAAGTTTAGCCATGTTGGGTCATGAAATCACAAAGAAAATAAAATAGAAAAGAAAGAAGAGAGAAGGTTCTCTTTCAAAAGCCGCCAAGAAGTCCTCTCCAAACCCTAGCAAAAGAACCCTCAAAAACCCTAGGAAACTGCTATTTATATAGAGTCAAAAATACGCAAAACAATAATTTTTGCTTTGAAAACTGGGAACAGAGTCGGGCACTACCGGCGCCGGATGGGCACCTCCAGCACCACCTTGCTATTTTGTGGGTTGGTGGTGTGAAGTGTGTTGGCACCGACAGTGACAGTCTGCTGCCTCCGATCGCTTTGCTTCTTATTGCTTCTCCTCTGCACTTCATCCTCACTTTGAAATTCTTCCTATATTTGCCCTTGATGTAGTCCTTATCTCTCAAAACTCTAAACATGAAAGTAGTAGATAATTTTCTTATATTTCTAGAACATCTTTAATCATATATATTAGAGGTTAGATGAGAGAGTTATGCCCAAAATACAGGGTGATGTTGAAGTTATCTAAAATCCTTCAATTGACTTCTTTTTGCACTTAACCACTCCAATTGTCTCCTAAATCAGAATATAAGAATAATGAGTGTATATAAGAGTCAAATAAGTATAAAATGCTAAGTATTAAGGGAATACAATATGACACTTGCATTCTCATCAGTTAATGTTGTAGGCATTTTAGTAGATGATGATTAAGGAAAAGTCAGAAAGTTCAAATGTGCTAATTAGAACGATCTTCTATCATTATGGAGCTCACCTACCACCAACCACTAGAATTCAAAGCAGTTATAAATGAAGCATTGTTAGAGCAAGAGGATTTAACAAAGTATTAAGGAAAATATTCAAAAATTCTCTTGAGAGCATTTATTGATCTGAGCCAAAACTTTCTGCAATCTTTCAAGAGTTGAGAGACTTATATTCAAACTTTTCTCAACTTTCTTTGAAGGCTCCCAACAATCTTTTGGGAAGATCATTTATTTCTGCATTCAATTTTTAGAAACCTTCCCCTATTCTTATTGAGAAATATCTGTGCTTTAACTTTTGATATTTGTTGTAAGTCCCTTGAGCTAGTGGTTAAGACTAGACTCAAGAAAAGATTTGAATGTCTGACTACAGACAAGAGCTATTTATTTATACCCTCTAGAGCTGGAATTCAGAAGAGTGTTGAGAGCATTGTGATTACGCCCTCTAGAGCTAAAATCTAGAAGAGTGTTGGGAGAACTATTGCATTTCTGCTATTAGGAATAGTGAAACCCAAGACACTAAGAGGAGAGTATTTTTGGAAGAGTGGAGTAGAGTGTTTATTTGAACCACTATAAAAATCTTTATGTCTTATTTACTTGTGCATTGGTTGATTGAGTGATTAGATTGATTGCTAGAGGGATGTTTAATCCTAAAGGGGTTGAGCATTCTTTTTGGTACCCAATTTATTCGTCCCCTCTTGGGTTTTGGCCTAATCTTTGGGACCAACAAAATATACATTATAAATGACCAATAAATTGAAAACATTAAAAACAACACATCATAAATAAACCAATAAGAACCCTTAATCATATAACTCATTAATCAAACCATAATGTCAACATAAGATCCATCTCCCCTTTAAAAAAAAAGGAGTTTAGCTACTTATGATCAAATATATGAATATGATTGAATAAAAATTCATATAACATTCATACAACATTCTCAAAATTTGAATCCCAGCTTTAATCCAAAATACAAATGATGAATAAGATGGAAAGTACTAAAGGAATAAAGATTAGGGCGGTAGCAAACTCTTCCCAATGATGCTTGGCTTTGAAATCCAACTTGAGGCATCTTCCTACCAAAAGCCTCTCCAAAAACCTTCTCTTCTCTCCTCTCTCAAGCCTCCAAAAACCTCTCTCAAAAACCCAAAATGCGCCCCCAATAAGTCCCTCCAAAAAGCCTCTTTTATACTTGAAGTTTAGGGTTAGTGGCTAAATAGTACACACGTGCACTTGCACTTGCACTAGGGCCGCGGTGCCAGAATCTACTGCCTGCAAGAAGTGCATTGTCCATTTGCACTAGTGTCGTGGCACCATTTTCTGTTGCTCAAATAATGCACTTCACACACTATTTTTAGCACCTATTTTCAACTTTCCTTCTTACAACTTCCTTAGCCTCTTCTCTCCATAGTTAGCTCCACTTTTCTCCACTTTCTAATGTCCAATAAACACACAAAAACCAACATAAATTTCACATAGAATTCTCAATAATTAGTGATTAATAACCTCAAACAATATTCAATATAAGTGAATAGAATTTACTTATCAAATACCCCCCGAAACTTATTAATTTGCTAGTCCTCGGCAAAGAGAAATCAAAACAAATAAATTTTCAAAACAATAGCAAAATCAATACTAATCAATTTCAACTCTCTGAGACCTTAATAGATTTAACATGACTCAAAAGAAAACATTCAGGTGTCAAACATGTCTAGAATTTCAACTCAAACATTATCTTGTCTACTCTTGATGCCTTTTGAATGTGCAAAGAGTTATAGTTGTTCTATCCAAATCACTTCATACTCAAATGAATTTATGCAACTAACTAGAACATGTTCAAATTGGAACCCCATATGCTCCTTTCTTTCATCATTCTCCAGTCATCTAAGTCAACATGTCACCAAGATCAATAGATCTTATTGATTTTATAACAGAGCCTTAGGCTTGGCTAACAAAGAAAAGGAATAAGGATACATAAAGTAAGAGATTATAAATGACTTCACATGATTATTCATTCTCTTTACTCTCATATTTGCTCTTCTTTTTCCCATTTTTTTCCTTTTTCTAGGTTGTATTACTATCACCCCCCCAAACTTAATTTTTGTTGAGTTCATAGAGACATAATCCCCCCCCCCCCATTTGAAGTTTGAGTCCTTATTCATATCTTTTATTTTATCCTTTTGCTTCTTTTGGCATTCTTTCTTTTTAATACCCCAACACCGCTCATCTTTTACTTCACTCATACCTCTCTAACAACCATGCATATGGATTAAGTCTCTTAATAGGTTAAGCATGATTTTTCAAGCTGAAAGGGTTTGGCTAATGAGGTTAAAGAAAGAAAAGATGAATGGTAGTTTTCACGTCATGCATATGTCATTCCTTCATTAAGGCTCAATGAGGATACTAGTGACATGAATGTACTAGGTTAGCTTGAAAGGCTCAAATTGATCAAAGAATGCCTAAATCAATTTCTTAGTGATGTGTCACCTAATTTTTGCCTCAAATGATAATTAAAACAAGCTCTAGAGTTCAAAATATAATCATGCATACTCAGTCACATAAGCTTTTTCCAAGTACTCAATTTATTCAAACAAAAATGGCTATGTGATCAAGTGTCTAAGGAATCTTAAGTGAACTAAGACAAGTATCCAACTCAAGCACATTGACTATGTCAACATCTTTCATTTTCTCAATAAGCTAATGTTGTGTATTTCTATTCATATCATTGGTCTCATACAAGTATTTGATCAGTGCTCAAAATATATATTTTTCAACATAATAAAATAGTCACAAACATATCATTAAACAAGAATACAACCCTAAACAAGATCTAGATAGGAAACAAACTCTAACCAAGAACACAGAAAACATCACTAATAATAAACACATCAAAACACTAAAAACGCCACCAAACTTAAAATCAACATCTTCCTCAATGTAAAGAAAATGCAGTAAAAATGAGGACTTCCCTGATGGAGATGTCTTCAATCATCTTCTTTTTCCTCTGATTCCTCATATTTAGAAGCCGAGGAATAAGGTGGAAATGTGGGAGGTGGATAAAAAACTACAGAGCTAGTTCCTTGATTTAGGTTCCAGTTGTTGAACATTGTGGTGAGGGCATTGTTAAAATTCACCATGTAATCAAATTCCTGCTTTTGTATTGACACAACTAATCAAATCTTCTAGTCATGGAGGATTTCCACCACTGATTTGATTTCTTCATCTCTTCCAATTGGCTGTGCCATTCCGCAACATCTAATTCAAGGTGGGAAGAGGATGAAGCTTGTCTCCTTTGTGAAGATCTTAATTGAGAAGATGATCTTGTCCCTTCACTTGTGCCACCTTTTTTCTCAAAGGACATGATTACTGCATGAGTGATTGGTGGGTACCGATGCTATATTTCCTCTATGGCACTTGTATAGACACCCACTAGCAAAAACAATTCATAGATGATGGAAGGGTTCCAATGGTGTGTCCTTCACTAATGGAGATAAGTGAACCTTCGATCACCTTGCCCACATCAATTGATAAGCCTATTTGGATTACATAGTTTAAAATTGCCCTATCTCGAGTGATATCTAAAAAGTGGTTGGTGGGCAGCAGCTTGGCGGAGATGTAGTGCCATGCTTTTCCTTTAGCCTTAAGTTGGACCCCTGGAAATGTAGTACCTTATTGTCTTTCCACTTTCATTGTGTCCCTGGTTTTGCAAGGAAGCTAATGATTTCATCACAATCTGGGCCATGCTCCACCAAAGCGAAATAGTCATCTTCATCAATGTTGGGAAGTTTGTAAATTCTGTTTATAGATGTTCTATCAAATGGAACCATCTTCCCTCTCACTAATGCTTTGAGTCCATGAGGATTTGACAATTGCTACTCTTTAGCATTTGCATAAAATTCTTGAATCATAGGGACCAAATTGGCACCTAGCTGTGATGTAAAAAAATTTCCAAAACTAGTTCTCAATTTTGTCATGAATGACCCCATGAGGATTTTCTAACCCTGTTTCCATATTGCACTTCCTCCCCATGATTGATTTCTAAAATCTTGCAACATGTTGTTCATTCACAAATGTAGATTTGATTGGAGGGCTTGGGTTTGCACCTCTTTGTCTTTTCTTAGGACCTGTAGTTGTAGAATTTTGTCTTTTGGGAGGCATGATTATAATGTGATTACATTGGCTGTCTCAAAAGCACACAGTGCAGTTAAATGCAACACACTGCAAGACAGCTCAAGGCAGTATCAATCTGCCCGTTTCAAACACAATAACCCTAATTCTTCCAATTGTAAACCATAATGATCCAATGAATAATTTAGCCACTCAATGCAAACCCCACTCTATTCAGACATTTCCACAAACACCTCTCAGATTAAGACAGATTTCTCTTTAGGTATTTCCACAAACATTGAAGTGCACAATGAAATTCCTCCAATCTACATAGATTTTCCTTCCAAATTGATGGATTCCTTGCACAAACTTCTAAGAAAGATCAATCATATAGGTAATCATAAGCAGAAAAGTGTGCAGACCTAATTTGAAGAAATCCCTCTTTACCAACCTTGGATTCCAACTATTGAAGACATAGGAGGATGAAGACTCTTAGCCAAAAGAAGACATTGGAGGGAAAGGAAGTGTGATGTTGATGTTTTTGGATGGGGATTAAGTAAGAAGATTGATGTTTTGATATGGGGTTTGAGATGGAGGAATGATGTGTGTGTAGTGGGGGAGAGACAAAAGAGAATGACTATGCAACTTAATATGGGGAATGGGGCACAAATGGGTCGTGTGGCATTAAGTGTTTTGGCACCCTGGCTCCACCAACTGGCGCCGGATGCTACTATTTAAGTGTACCGCAAACTCCCTTTTTGCTTGGCATCGTGGCTCCACTTTCTGGCATCAAAATCTGGTACCTAGTCCACTTATATGGCTTCTTCCTTTATGAAATTGATGTGTTTGTTGCTCCATTGGACTTCAAGTAGGGTGTTTATTCCTGCCAAACATTGGTTAACAAGTTATGTGTTGAGACAAACATGAAATGGATGCATGATGAAATTTGAAGTTCACACTTAGATGAATGCAACTATATGAATTAAATGAACTAAACAAAAACTATACAATCAACCATTGACTAATTCTAAGAACTATAAAAGAAAAAGAATTTACAAACTTGGGTTACCTTCCAAGAAGCGCTTTGTTTATAGTCTCAGCTTGACTAATGACTTCCTCATTCTTCATCTTTGAAGTGGATGATCTCTCCACTTTTGCTTTAATGCTCATAGTAGTGCTTGATCCTTTGCCCGTTCACTTAAAATGTTTGGCCATCTTCAGCTCTCAAGTCCATTGCTTCATGAGGAAACACCTTATCCATAATAAAGGGTTCGTACCATCTTGATTTCAGCTTTTTGGGGAATAGCTTGAGCCAATAGTTAAAGAGTAAAACTTGTTGGCCTAGTGAGAATTCCCTTTGCAAAATGAGCTTTTCATGCCACCTCTTGGTTTGATCCTTGTAGATCTGTGCATTTTCATAAGCCTCATTCTAGAATTCTTCCAATTCATTAAGTTGGAGGAATCCCTGCTTCCTTGAAGCTTCAAAATTTAAGCTCAACTTCTTCATAACCCAAAATGGTTTATGTTCTAGCTCAACTAGAAGATGACATGCATTCCCAAAGACCAAATGGTATGGTGACATCCCAATTGGTGTTTTGAAGGCTATCCTGTATGCTCATAGTGCATCATCTAGTTTGTTGGATCAATCCTTTCGATTGAGACCAATTATTTTCTCCAAGATCTATTTAATTTCCCTATTTAAAACTTTAACTTATCCATTGGCCTGTGGGTGATATCCTAGTGCTACCTTATGCATCACACCATATCTTGAAAGAAAGTTATTGACAAGTTTGTTACAACAATGTGAACCTTCATCACTTACAATGGCTTGTGATGTACCAAATCTTGTGAAAATGTTTTTGTGCAGAAATTTCAACACCACCCTTGAGTCATTGGCTATTGTGGCAGTTGCTTCCACACACTTGGAAATATAATCAACTGCTAGCAGAATATATGCCTAGCCAAATGAAATGGGAAAAGGACCCATGAAGAATATTCCCTAAAATAAAAAATTTCCATTCTAAGATGTTAGTCAATGGTAATTCATGATGTCTTGAAATCATGCCAGTGCATTGACATTGATCACAAGTCTTCACAAATTCATAATGGTCCTTGAAGAGGGCCAGCTAATAAAACCCAGACTGTAAAACCTTTGCAGCAGTTTTTGTAGTACCATGTCATATAGAGATGAATGACATTGTTGCAGTATTTCATGAATTTCTTCTTCTGGAATATTTCTCCTAATGATTTGATCTAGACATCTTTTGAACAACAATGAATCATCCCATAAGTAAGCTTTCAAATCATGCAAAATTTTTTTCTTTCACTACCATGACAGATCTGGGGTAAATTTTTACACACGATATAATTGACAAAATCTACAAACCATGAAAACTTCCCCTTCAGAATGAAAAGATTTTCATCTATAAACTTCTCTTGAATTGATTTCTCTTTTCATGGAAGTTCCAACCTGGACAAGTTATCAACCACCATATTTTTACTTTCTTACTTATCCCAAATTTCCACATCAAACTCTTGCAACAACAAAATCCACTAAATTAACAGAGGTTTAGTATCCTTCTTTGAAAACAAATATAGGATGGCTACATGATCAGTGTGCACTATCACTTTTGACCTAATGATGTATGATCAAAATTTTTCTATTGCAAACACCACAGCTAGCATTTCTTTCTCAGTTGTACTATAATTTCTCTATACATCATCCAATGTATGACTTGCATAGTAGATGATTCTGAAGATCTTGTCCTATTTCTACCCAAGAATTGCTCCGAATGCAAGATCACTTGCATCACACATCACTTCAAATGGCAAGTTCCAATCAAGCATCAACAATATTGGTGTTGCAATAAGCCTCTCCTTCAATCTGTTGAATGCCTGCAAACAATTTTCATCAAAATCAAAAGGAGTATCCTTTTTAAGGATATTACATAAGGGTTTAGTAGCTTTTGAGAAATCCTTAATATATCTCCTATAGAATCCTACATGACCTAAGAAACTGCAAACTCCCTTTGTGTTGATTGGAAGTGAAAGTTGTTCAATGGCTGTTATCATTGCTCTGTGTACTTCCAGTCCATATGATTATACTTTATGCCCCAGCACAATGCCTTCCATAACCATGAAATGACACTTTTCTCAATTGAGAACAAGGTTAGTTTCTTTTCATCTCTATAAGACAAGAGAGGAGTTATGCAAGCATTAATCAAAAGTAGGACCAAAAACTAAAAAATCATCCATGAACACTTTCATTATGTTTTCCACCATATTGTGAAAAATTGCCATCATGCATTGTTGAAAAGTGGCGTGAGCATTGAATAAATCGAAAGGCTTTCTACTATATGAAAATGTACTATAAGGATAGGTAAATTTGTTTTCTATTGGTCTTCTGGGGTAATCACAATTTGATTGTAGCCTGAATAACCATCCAGAAAGTAATAATAATCATACCCTACCAAACGGTCTAACATTTTATCAATGAAGGGTAATGAAAAATATCCTTTGTAGTGGCTTTATTCAATTTCCTGTAATCAATGAAAACTCATCACTGTGTAACTATCTTAATGGGGATTAACTCATTATTCCCATTCTTAATCATAGTTATCCCACCTTTCTTTGGCACACACTGAACTGGGCTTACCCATTCACTATCAAAGATGACATAGATAATACCTGCTTTCAACAATTTTGCTTATTCAACTTGCAGTCAATTAGGTTATATGATCTTTGCTTGCGACATCTCTAACTATTCGGTTAGCATGTTTCACTTAATGAATCGCGCGTTTTTCATACTACCTCCTTCATTGCAGGGTTTAGCCTTCTTTGGTGCTCTTTGGAGGGTTTGTAAGATTCTTCTATCAAAATTTTGTCCATGCATATTGCTAGACTTATTCTTTTGATATCTTCAATTGACCATGCGATGGCTGATTTATGTTCTCTTACCACTCAAAGCAATTTTTCCTCTTCTAAACCTGTCAAAGAAGGAGAAATAATTGCTAAAAAAGATGAATCATTGCCTAGAAATGCATACCTGAGGTGATTTGGCAGTTGCTTTGACTCCATGGCAGCTTTTACTTCTTCCACTGATGATTCTTCTTCCAATGCTTCCACTTTGTTGCTTACTTTCTCTTCTGATGATGATTCTAAAGTCAAGACATGCTCCATGACTTCCTTAGGACCTGTCATAACCTTACTAATAGAATTTGCAATACAATTTTTTAGTGGATCTTGAACAATTTCATCTGTAAAAAGGAAAGTTACATAGTCATTCAACACCTCAATTCTGTTACAAATATTCTTCTAAACTAAAAAATTCACGGCATAATAAATATTAAACTTTACCTCTTCTTTAGTGATCCTCAAGGTTAACTCACCTTGCTAAACATCAATCAATGCTCCTTCAATTGCTAAGAATGGTCTTCTAAGAATTAAGGGTACTTCATGGTCTTCTTCCATGTTTAACACCATGAAATCAACTAGAGAGATGAATTTATCCACCTTCACTAGTGCTTCTTTTATGATTCCCCAAGTATAATTCAAGACCTATCTACTGTAATGTGATGGTGGTTGACTTCTCTAAGTTTTTGAAAATTTGACCAAGGCATTAGATTAATAGATGCTCCTAAATCACATAATGCTTATAAAATGAACAATGGCCTATGGTGCATGGAATAGTAAAAGTCTTTGGATGTTTCAATTTGTGAGAAAGTTTTCTTTTTAATATGGTGCTTCATTCTTCTGTCAACTTCACTATCTCGAATTCTTCAAGCTTTCTTTTCTTGGACATGACTTCCTTCATGAACTTTGCATAGTTAGGCATCTGCTCCAAAGCCTCTACGACAGGAATGTCAATGTGAATTTTCTTAAAGATTTCAAAGAATTTGTTGAATTGTTCATCCATTTTCTTCTTTTAAAATCTTTGGAAAAAAGGAATTGGAGTTTTGAAAATAAGAGGGTTATCAGGAAATGAAATCCTCTTAGGTTTGTAGACTTCCCTATTTGGTTCTTCTTTCTTTTCTTCCTCCTCTTTTCTTTGTGTAGCTTCTTGATCCGTTGCTTTTGAGAAGGATTGTGTCTCCTCTTGCTTCTTTGGAGATTCCAACTCTCTGCCACTACTTAATGTTACAGCATTATATTGCTCCCTTGGATTTTTCTTAGCATTACTTGAAAAATACCATTATTGCGATTGCTGGCAGAATTCACAAGCTGGTAAATATGAGTTTCTAAAGACTTGATTGGTGCCTTTATATTCCTATGTGTATCTCAATGCTATCAAGTCTTGCTTCATTTCTTGAAAAGCTTGCTTGACTTTCAGTTACAAAAGCGGTCATGAGATCTTCAAATGATGGTTTTTTCTCTGCTGGTTAATATTGTTATGGAGGTTGAAAGCTAAGAGGAGGGTTTATGGCATTCCTTGAATTCCCATAAGAAAGATTCTCATGGTTTTTTCATCCTGGATAATACTAATTTTGCATGTTGTTTCCATAATAGTTGCTATAGCTATTTACATATTGCACCTCTTCCTTGGCTTGCTCTGCAACCATGTATGATCCAATTGCAGAAGAAGACTCTCCTATAATTGAAACATCCTTTGATGATGAATTGGCGATGGCCTGCTAGTGAGTAAGAGATGACATTTGTGTAGTGAGGGCTATGATTGGATCCACCTCAAAATAACCAGTGACCTTCCTCACCACATTATGTTATTTTGGCCATTGGAAAGTATTGGATGCCATATCTTCAAGCAATGAATAGGCCTCTATTGCATTATTTCCCATTAGTGAACCTCCGAAGGTATCATCCACGATCATCCTGGTTTGACCATTCAACCCATTATAGAATGGTTGGATTTGAAGCCAATCAAGAAAACCATGTTAAGGGCATCTTTTAATCAAATCCTTAAATCTCTCCCAGTATTCATAGAGTGGCTCAAAATTCATCTATTTGAATTGCCCTATCCCACTTCTAAGTTAAGTAGTTTTTGAAAATGGGAAGAGTTTTGCTAGGAACGTTTCCACCATCTCATCTCATGTAGTGATGCTTCCTGGTTGTAGGCTCTACAACCAACCTCTTGCCTTATTCCTCAAAGATAAAGGGAATAATCTCAACCTGATGGCATCATTTAAACACCATTTATCTTCACCGTATCACTTATTTATCTCAACATTGCTAAGTGAATATTTGGATCTTCACTTGTTGACCCCCGAATTGATTTTGCTGCACCATGTTAATCAGAGTCAGCTTGAGCTTTAAATTATTGGCATTAATTGTTGGGCGAGTGATGCCAGAATAGTTATTATTGACCATCAACTTAAAGTAGTCCTCGATTACTCTAGGTTGATTTGGGTTTGCTATTATGTTGTTTCAGTTCACTTTGCTCTTATGATTTCTCAAAACATTCTTTCAATCTCTAGATCAAAAGGTATCAAATCAAGCTCGCTAGGATCTTGCATGCACTATCAAGAAAGAAGAAATAAATTGAATCAAATAAAAATAAGAGAAAGAAAATTCTGAATAGAATGAAAGAATATAAATCCAAATTAAAGCTAGAATTATCTTATGGTAATATTAGTGAAAAATCAAAATAAAGACAATCCTCGGCAACAATGCTAAAAACTTGTTCACTGCAGTACTACCGCAAGCATATAGTGTCAAGTTTTCTAGTATAATGGTAAGAAGATTACTGTCTCCATAAGGATTGCAAATTCTAATTAATCACTAGCTATCATAGTAAATAATTCTGATTTTATTTGAAAAATTAAATAATAAGAATTTAAGTAAGAAATAGTAATAGAAAGGTTTTTTTTTGGAAGAAATCAAGGTAAAGAAGCTCTAGAGGATTGATTTCACTTATGCTTCAATCATGGTACTCTTAACTAATTATACATTGATCATTCGATTGGTTTATAAATCAAGAATCCTAATTCACTCAACTTTCTCTCTCAAGTGCTAATCTAAGTATCTATCCTCAATATCCCTATAAAAATCTGAAGATTAAGAATTCATTAAAATCTATGATTCTTTGAATGATTTCACAATGCCTAAAAGCTCTCCCAAGTCATCTGAAATCTCATGTTATGATGGCTATATCATATTCAAGATTACCTCTCTTGAGTGTCAAATTTCAGATATACATTCACTCAATAAATGACCAATAAATTGAAAGCATTAAGAACAAAGCATTTTAAATAAACCAATAAGAACTTTCAATCATATAACTTATTAATTAGACCATAATCAACATAAGATCCATCTCTCCACTAGAAAGACGAGTTTAGCCACTCATGATTGAACAAAAATTAATATAACATTTATATAACATTCTCAAAATTTGAATCCTAACTTTAATCCAAAATATAAATGATGAATAAGATGGAAAGCACTAAAGGAATAAAGATTGGGGTGGTAGCAAACTCTTCCCAATGATTCTTCGCTTTGAAATCCAACTTGAGGCTTCCTCCTTAAAAAAACTCTCTATTCTCTCCTCTCTCAAGCTCCCAAAAACCTCTCTCAAAACCCCAAAATGCACCCCCAATAAGTCCCTCTAGAAAGCCTCTTTTTATACTTGAAGTTTAGGGTTAGTGGTTAAACAGTTTACATGTGCACTTGCACTTGCACTGGTGCTGTAGAGCCACAACCCACTGCCTGCAAGAAGTGCATTGGTCCATTTGCACTGGCACCACGGTGCCACTTTCTGGTGCTTGAATAGTGAACTTCATGCACTATTTTCAACACCTATTTTCATCTTTTCTTCTTATAGCTTCCTTAGCCTCTTCTCTCCATGTTTAGCTCCACTTTCTAATGTCCTACAAATGCAGAAAAACTAACATAAATTATACATAGAATTCTCAAGAATTAGCAAATAATAAGCTCAAACAATATTCAATATAAGTGAATAGAATTCACTTATCACCAAGCTATATCAAAAGTGTTGAAGTTCAAAGGCATGCAGATAAGGATTCAAGCCACTTTAGATGGTCTTAAGTTATTACTTCAGACATGCTAAAGTACTATTACAAGGTGCTAGTTCAAGTTGTTCACAAAGCATCATTTTTTGTCCATTGAGACATGCTAAAAGACTACTTCAAATGGACTAAGCTGCAAAGACTTTAGAACAAGCGACGAGTTCATAATTTCTGAAGAAGCACTAACGACTATTCTCCATCATTCTAGATGTGTTGAAGTCCTTACTTCAGACCGTATGAAGCTGTGAGAACACACTCAATGGTCAAAAATTCAAATGTTACCTTGCATTTAATGCTCGCCACCCACCATAATGGGAAGAATTTGATATAAAAGAGTTATCAAGGATGTTACAATAGTTAGACAAGCTAACAAATGAACAAAGAGAGCATTTATTCACACTTAAAAAATTTTCTTCCAGCATTCTCTCAACTCCACCATGAGACATTTAGAATAATATTCGAAGCTTATTCCTTTGCAACTTATCTAGAGTGTGAAATGCCTGTGCTTAATTGTATAGCAATTATTACTTCAGCATTTAATTTTGTACATTCAGCCTAAGTAAGAGGCATATCTTTGTACAATCTTTTCTGTTATTTGTTATAGTAAGCACGGGGCTTGCTAGTTATATTGTTGATTACAGCAAGTGAGGAGACTTGCTAGGTGTTTGTAAATATTTGTTGGTAAGCTTTGAAAATCAATAATTGTAGAAGTTTGTTGGTAAGCTTAGGAAAACTAATAAGTATTAGTGGAACCTAAGTGCAATAAGAAAGTCTAACTCAAAGAGTAGAGTAGGTATTGAGTTAGGCCAAAGCACTATAAAAATATCATTGTCAATGTGCTATGTGATTTCGTTTCCATTCTTTTCAGCATAGTATTTTTTATTTGGCCATAATTTTTAAAAGATCAATTCACCCTCCAACCCCACACACCACTTAAGATACCACCTAAATAGGAACAACAAATATCTAGGGAAGATGTAAGGTGATGACTCAAGATGTTTAAAACATATATTGTGCTTTAACCTTCGGATCCTTTCTCAAGTCAAAGCCAAAGCAAAAACCTTCTTTACAACTTATTCAAAGCTTTTATCGACAACACAAGATAAGATCATCTCCATTTAGGTGAGCTTCCAAGGATCATAAATGCTTCCCCTGTTCCCTTAAAGAAACATCATTTAAGTGTAATTTCTTTTTTTTCATTTTCTATTTGTGAGTTTCCTTGAGTTGGTATTGGAGACCAATCTCAAGAAGAACAAGGGTGATTGTTGGAGTGTGTCTCACTATCAACTCATTGGATTATATTACTCCTCTGAGATATGGATTCTAGAAGAGTTTAAGAGGCACTAATTTATGCCCACTTGAGCTAGAATCAAGAAGAGTGTAGTTACAATAATTGCATTATAATTGATATAGTGGAACCCAAGACACAAAGGGTATGTGCTTGAAAGAGTGGAGTAGGGAGCTTGTCCTAAATCACTATATATTGTATCTGCTATTTATGATTGATTTATTGCTTCCTCTTACTTTTCACATTCATTAGCAAATCTTTTGAAACATGGGAGTTTGATTAAACTGAGGTAGTAGCAAGAAATTTTAAAAACCCAATTCACCACTTCCCTCTTGAGTTAAGCCGTATCATATGGACCAACATAACCCTTAGACTCTGAACCTAATAATAGCTTGATTTTGATGATAAATAAACATATGAGTGAGAAATGATAGTACTAATGATATTATTTTCAAGTGTTGTACAAATTAAAATGAAAAACACAAGTGTAACACAAAGGAATCAAAGTAAGCAAATCATAAATGTGTTCAAAGAATAAATTCCATCAAAATAGTCCTAACACATTCAAACACAAGTCATGATAAAAGAAAAAGAGAAAGACCAAGATTTCATTATAGTTCACACAACAGAGGAAAACACATAGAAAAAAAATCTTCTAATAGAAGTCTCTTGAAGAATCTAGAAAATAACTCTTGAAGAATCTAGAAAAATGGCTAAGTTAAAAAAAATTCTTCATAGAGGACATCATAAAGGAAACTTTAAATGATAAAGGTCTACAAACTAGCCATTAGAAGTAGTTGAAGCTGTTAGAGCTAACAAAGGAATCCATAGAGGAATTCTAGAAGATGATAGAGGTTTGCCTGAACCTCTAGAAGTTGGATTCTCTCTCCCATAATTGATAGAGGAATCAATAAAGGAATCATCGACAACCATAGAGGTTTGTCATTAAATCTAGTAATGGAAACTTTTCATAGAGGAATCAATAAAGCAAATCAAAGAGATCTTTAGGGTCATCTTCATTGACAAAGCATATGATAGAAGAGATAAGAGAAATTTATCATTAAATTTGAGATTATTTTATTCAATTTATTAACATTCGATTCAATGGCTAAAATCATAACAAATCAATTTCAAATGCTCAAGAATCTCTCTAGAGCCTATAAATACAAAATTCATTCAAGAGAAAAATTTAAGAAGTGATCCTACATTGTGCATTTGCAAAAACAAAAAAAAAGGTTTTCTTCCAAGTGATTTCACTCTGTTCATCCTGGACTTAGTTCAATCTTCAAGCAACATCAACTCTTACATCAAAGGAGCTCAAAGAACTCATTTTATATTGAGTGATATTTTCATTACTTATTTTTATTATGTATAACTTAGCCTATTAAGAGGAAAAATCATTCTATATAACTCTTGGTGTTTTAATTTTTGAGATTTTTGATCTGTAAGTTAGTTTACTTGTAATGCGTTTGTTGTAAGAGTTTGTTAGTGAGCTCAGAGAAACCAATCATGTTTGAGTGATTATTTTTAGTGGAACCTAAGACAAAGAAGTGTCTTAGAGAGTGGAGTAGGAATCCATCTATGGCCAAACCACTATATACATGTAGTATATTTTGTGCAATTTGTTTTAACTATTTTCTACATATTTTATATTTTGGCTAAAATTTTTTGAATCTCAATTCACCCCTCCCCCTCTTTAAGCAACTGACACCTCATGGGACTAATAAGATCAAGCTCTTCATACTCTTTAGTCTATTTAGCATCCCTAGCCTTTATAATCTTCCTAGTCTCCCTAGCTTCTCTAGCCTAGCTAAGTCATTCCTTGTCAATTAGCTCAAAGTTCTAGTGATCCAAAAACGATGGGAGGTAACAAGAATAGCCTACATCAGCAATAAGCCTCGCAAAGTCAAGCATAAGAATATCTCTACTTTAATCACCTATATTAGCACCAAGCCTTGCAAAGTCAAGCACAATGACATTCATATGTCTCTACTCCAAGTAGTCAATCAACACCAAACCTTGTAAAGTCAAGTATATGAACATCAATATCTCTACTTTAGTTGCTTGCATTAACATCAGGTCTTGTAAAGTTAAGCACAAAGAAATCCATATATTTCTGCTTCATGTCGTCAATCAATACCAAGCCTAACAAATTTAAGCACAAAGACATCCATATGTCTTTGCTTCAGCTAGTCAATTAATACCAAGCCTTGCAAAGTCAAGGATAAGGACATTCATATGTCTCTACTCTAGCCAATCAATCAATACAAAGCCTTGCAAAGTTGAGCATAAGAACATCCATATTTCTGCTTTATTCACTTGCATCAACACCAAATCTTGCAAAGTCAAGCACAAAGACATATGTATGTCTCTACTTCAACTAATCAGTCAGCACCAAGTCTTTTAAAGTCAAGCATAAGGACATTCATATGTCTTTACTTTAGCTAGTCAATAGATATCAAGCGTTACAAAGTAAAGCACAATGACATCCATATATCTTTACTCTAACCAATCAATTTGCATCAAACCTTGCAAATTCAAGCACAAGAACATCCATATTTTCAACTTTAGTTGCTTGCATTAGCAACAAGCTTTGGAAAGTCAAGTACAAAGAAAACCATATGTCTCTATTTCAACAACTAAATAAGTACAAAGCCTTGACAAAGTCAAGCAAAAGGACAACCATGTATATCCATTCGATCCCATCAAATAGCAAGCCTTGATAAAGCCAAGCTTGACCAAACAACATAGCCTATAAAAGTCACAAAATGCATAAGGTGTCTATCAACTCCAGTCAATATATCATCTTAATAGGGGGCTACTGATGCCAAGAGTTTGGTTTTGATGATTAACAAAACTTGTTAACGACTTGAATTACACGAATGATATCTTTGCTAAGATCTCATAGTGCAGAAGAAGCTTCAAAAGAAGCATGGAAGCTTCAAAAAAGAAAAAGATGCATTTTGAGCTTCAAAGGTCGCAGTCGATATGGCATACCACCTCAAGTATCGCCTACGGAGCTTTAGATGTTATGAAGCAGGGCTTCATATGTTTTGAAGGCCACAACCGATGGGGCATACCACCTATGGTATCCCTTGCGAGGTTGCAGCCAATACACATATCGCCTATGGTATCACCTACAATTCTCCAAGAAGAAGTGTTCTCACTAGACGATCATAGCTAGTAGTGCATCCTCCTTCGATATTGCCTAAGGCATAGCCACCTGAGATAGCACCTATCACTCTAATGGTTAGAAGTTACTGAAACGCTATAATGGCTATATTAAAATAGTCTTCTTCCAAATGGTCCCAAGGGTCTTCAAAATGTACAAATAGAAGATTCATTGAAGAGAAACAAGATGTTTGAGGATTCTAAGTGCTAAATAAGAATCAAAAATAAGAAAACCATTCAAGTTTCCAAAAGTGTTTTCACTCTAAGGTGCTACCAAGATCAAGGAACTTTAAGGTCACATCAATACCACTTCAAAGAGTTTGAATACACTATAATGTGCTTTATTGTTGTATCTTTTATATTTGTTTGGTATTTAACTATATGTACACATAAGCCTACTTAGAGGCATTTTCCCATACACAATTATATTTGTAAGAGTTTCTGGTTAGCTTTGAAAAATAGGGGAGTTGCGGGTTAGCTCTAGTAAAACAAAATTATATCAGTTGGTGGTGAGCTCAATGGAAAATCATCATTATATGAGTTGTTGGTGAGCTCATGAAAACCAATAGTGTGAGTTTTTGGTGAGTTTGATAAAACCAGTGTAAGAGTTCTTGGTCAGTTTGGGAAACCAAATGTGATTTCACAGTTTATAGTGGAACCCAATGTTAGGGAAGCCTTGGAGAGTGGAGTAAGTGCCAAGGGGGCCTGAAAAACTATAATTCTTATGTTTTTATTGTTGTGTGATTATATGTTTCCGCTACCATTTATTTTCTCTAGTTGCACAACCCATTTGTTTTCCTCACACTATTTGGATTCTAACTTTACCATACAACCCTACAGTTTTAGGGGTTCTCAGGACCAACAATTGGTACCAGAGCAGGGAACTGATATTAGAATTCACATTTTGTTCTCTATCTCATTGTGATCCTATATGGCAAATAATTTGTGGAATCAAGGAGGGTCAATCAACCATTAGAGCTCCATATTTGGATGGAGAGCATTATATTTATTAAAAAATAAAGATGAAAATTTTTTTGATTGTCAATAGTTATAAGTTATGGAGGATAGTAGGAGTGGTGCTCTCCACTTCAAAAGAGAGTAAATGGACTAACCAGGACATTAGAGCTATTCAATTGAATGTCAAAGCCAAGAATGTTGTATATTATGCTCTCTCTATTTCTGAATTTGAGAAAATATCCTTATGTGAAACTGCTAAAGAAACTTGAAACCATTTACAAGCAGTCTATGAGGGGAGAAGCCAGGTTAAAGAAGCTAAGATTAGTTTGCTTGTCAAAGAATATGAGTCATTCTACTTGCTTAGAAATGAGTCAATTTTTGATATATTCTCTAGATTTTTAAAACTCACTAACAATCTAAAAATTTTAGGCTATGAGATTTCTTGTTCACAGTAGGTTAAAAAGATTCTAAGGTCTCTTCCACATGATTGGATGTCCAAAGTCATAGCTATAGAGGAGGTGAAAGACTTGAGCAAGATCTCAGCTATAGAATTCATGGGGTCTTTATGACTCACAAAGATTTGAAAAATGACAAGGAAGGAAAGAAGATAAAGATAGTTTATGGCCATGAACATGCAGCTTCATATAGTGAGTGGTAAGATGATGAAGTAGAAATTATGAAAACCCTCTCTAGGAAGATTAGGAGTCTACTGAAGAAGAAGATTGTAAATTCAGTAGAACATTATACACATAAGGAAAAGAAGAAGAAGAAAATGTAAACGAAAATGTAGAAGAAGAAAATCATTTCTTTATAGTTGCCTTCTAATTTTAGCCATATTAGGAGAAGAAGTAGTTCCTTAACCATAGATAAATAGAAACATCAATCTGTTTGAGGCAGATAAGTAAGTGAAGGTATTATATTTTCTATCTTAATTCTCTACATTACATTTCATATCATTCTAGCCTTCATCACTTTACCTCTTATAAGTGAACCATCTTGCGTGAAAGAATGCAAGAAGAGCCAAACAAATCATCATCTATTACTTGGATCAAACTGAAATTAACCTTAATATCATTATAGTCCCAAGGCATAAGTTAAGCCTATTTGGGAAACTTCACAGTTTTAGGTTGAGAATAGGTATTTCAATCCTAGTCAGACCTTCTATAATCATTATTATGGGTTGATTTACTATTAACAGCTAGATAAACTTTGGTTTGAATATGAGAAATAAATCTATTAGATTATGCATGATCAAGAGAGCTTAAAGAATGAAGTTTAAGATCATGCATTGTTGGGGGAGAAATAGTTCAGTCTCTCATACCTTAGATTAATAATAAATTCCTCCTCCCCTAGACCTTTTTTATTATGACAAAAAGGGGGAGATTGGGACTTGATATATTTGAGGGAAGATGTTATATAGAGGGGAAGAAGAAGAACTAAACCTTTAAGGGAGAGAAAGAAAATATGGACCAATCTTAGCATAGTGGGCTAAAATGAAACAAGACTTCCTTATGCTTATTGTATAAGTTATTTAGAGGGAGTATACTTAGTTCATTAGCACTGTTTTATTGGTATAAGTCATCAAGTTTTGTTATTATCAAAAAGGGGAAGAATGTTGACCCCAAGGGTTTGATTTTGATGATTAATAAAACTTGTTTATGACTTGAATTATGCTAATGATATCTTTGTTAAGATCTTATAGTTTAGAAGAAGAATGGAAGCTTCAAAGGAAGAAAAAGATGTGTTTCAAGCTTTAGAGGTCACATCCGATAGGACATTCTACCTCTGGTATTGCTTGCGGGGCTTCAGACGTTTTCAAGGTCGCAACCATTATACCACCTGCAGGGTCGTAGCCGATACACACACCACCTGCAAATCTCTAGGGAGAGGCGTTCTCACTGGACGGTCACAATAGGTAGGGTAGCCTCCTATGATATTGCATAGTGCGCAGCTGCCTGCGATAGCGCTTGCCGCTCCAATGGTTGGAAATTAGTGAAGAGCTACAACAGCTATATTCAAATGATGTTTCCAAATAGTACAAGGGGTCTTAGAAATGTATAAATAGAAGATCCATTGAAGAGAAACAAGATACTTGAGGATTTTAAGTGCAAAATAAGAATCCAACATAAGAAACTCATTCAAGTTTTTACAAGTATTTTCACTCTAAGGTGCTATCAAGATCAAGGAGCTTCAAGGCCACATCAATACCATGCCAAGAAGTTTGAATTCACTGTAATGTGCCTTATTGTTGTATCTATTATATTTGTTTAAGCTTTAACTATATGAATATATAAGCCTATTTAGAGGCATTTCCCCATATATAATTATATTTGTAAGAGTTTCTATTTATCTTGAAAAACCAAAGGGAGTTGTTAGTTAGCTCTAGTAAAATCAGATTATATGAGGTGGTGGTGAGCTCAATGAAAAACCACTATTGTATGAGTTACTGATGAGCTCATAAAAACTAACAATGTGAGTATCTAGTGAGCTTGGTAAAACCAGTATAAGAGTTCTTGGTCAACTCAGGAAACCAAGTGTGATTTCATAGGGTATAGTAGAACCCAATATTGGGAAAACTTTAGAGAGTAGAGTAGGTGCCAAGAAGGCCGAAACCAGTATAATCCTTGTGCTTTTATTACTATGTGTTTGTGTGTTTCTAGATTCATTTATTTTCTCCACTTGTATAACCCATCTATTTTCCTCACATTGTTTGGATTCTAGCTTTTTCATACACACCTACAGTTTTAAGGGTACCTTGGACCAATAGGGGAGTCACTACCACCACCCTAGAATAACACTTAATGAACCCATGTTAAACAAATCAAGCTCAAACTAAGCAAATAAGTCTTTTAAGCCATAAAATATTCAGTGCATCAATTCAACACTACTCCACTCAAGACAACCAATCAATGAGCCTTAACAAAGTCAAGCATAAGGATATCTATGTCTCTATTTCAGTCAACCAATAAGCAAGCTTTGACAAAATCGAGTATAAGCCTAAGCTAGAAGACAAGCCTATAAAGCCACAAAAAGCATGAGGTATCCATCTAGCATCAACCAACTTGTTATTCTATATAATATACACAGATATATACACAGAAGAAAAGAGAGAGAGAGAGAGAGAGAGAGAGAGAGAGAGAGAAGAAACACAAAAAAGAGTATGTAAAAAAATCCAAGAAGATAATCCACAAACAATGAATCCTACAAAGCTCATAGCAAATGACTTACCAAAAGATTTTACCTCAATTTAGGATAAGGCATAACCATTACCACAAGCTACTCATGAAATTTTGATAAAATTGAAGGATTAACCTATAAAGTAGAAAAATGTGCAAGGTGCTTAAGAAACCTCATCCTAGCCAAACAAATGAAGCCTATAAAGCTGCAAAAAGCACAGGGCTTCTATTTAATGATAAAGTCATCACCCAATAGCTTCCAAATAATGAGAAAAGAATCCTTTCAAAAATTTAATCTCACCATTTAAACATCGATGTTGCCATGAAGTCACTATGGGAAGTAATGTTGCCCAAAAGAGAATCCACAAAATCAACAATACAAAAGGACATAATCAAGCTTCAGGAAAAAAAAAAAGGAAAGATTATCAAAGTAGAAAACCAAGTAGGCATCTAATGGTCCAAGCCCAGAAGCATACTTCATAGAATAAGACAAATGCCTTTAAGGTGAGTTCCAACTTTACAACTAAGCACATCCCATCATCCCCCCCACCCCCCAATAGCTTCCACCTAGCAAGTTCCAACGATCATCTACAAGGAGCAACAAGGTTACTAGCATCTCTATATGAGGAGATCATTCCCCTCTCAAATGATGAAGTGGGACTTTGGAGGAAAGAGGAAGAATTGTTGCAACAAGCATTCTAACTTGATTCTCTTCAAGCAAGGTTCATTTCCCAGCAAAGCTATTGCGAAAAAGGGAGCTTGAAATCTCTTCAATCTAGCTGCCGTCAATCCCTTGATCTAAGTCATCATCCCTCTTGAACTTGAGTATTCTCTTATACCTGATCTAGTTACAAGATACCTATCAAAGTCTCTTAGACTTCAAATTCTTTATGGAGATATGTTGTGCTTGTAGATCAGTTTCTTGTGCAGTATAGAAAAGGGTTTGACTCCCCCATGTAAAATGGATCAGTGGCGACTCCAATTAGATATTTATTAAATCATAAATGTGTATGTAATTTCAAAATTTTGAGCATTTAGAAATATCATTCATTTCTTATTTCATCAACAAGCATGAATCAATATCTTTACTAAACAGCATACCATGTTCAGATTTCATGATCAGTTGTAACATTTAATGCACACACACATAATTAAATCTTCAATACAAAGAAGTAAATTTGATAGTCATTTCACCAAGCCTTAGCAAACCTGCCACTAATTTAGCATTTTAGGCCAACCAGTTTCATTTGTGATTTGCCCACTGTAGGATTTTTTTTAAAGGGGTGTTACTCGCATCTACAAATCAGATTCAGTTTTGGCTTATCTTTGGGTATCTCGAAATGTGTTGAAAAATATTTTCTACCATGTTCTGTGCGTAGTTTAAGTCTCTTTATTAATTCACAAAATAAATTTTGATATATTCTAAGGGCTTTTTGCATGTTCATACCTCATGTATAGTAAATTTGTTCCTTTTGATCCATAATTTAAAATTAATGAGTCGAAAGGTGCAAATTTGCACTTACGAGTCAAAAAGTATAAATTTGACTTGAGATACAAATATGCAAAATACCCTTTTTTCTAATGTCATTTTTTAGTTACGAATACAAAATACTTCTAGTAATGTTTTGCCCTCTTTCAAAATATCGTTTAAGTGCAGCTTCTGGCCTGAACTTCCATTGTTTGCTGACATAGTTCTCTTGCATCACGGTCCTTGACAGAGTTTCAAAATCACCAGGCGAAGCCAATTCAGGAGCTGTCAATCTGTATCAACAAATATGCACCCCTCAACCGGATTTATTTCCATACAATAGAACCTTGGCATACACAGCTTGCATTGCTTGGCAGAGATGCTTCTGCAGCTAAGTATGACAAGTGCCCACATTACAAGAACACTCATGTTTCGAAATTTCAGTAGTGGCCCATGATTCTGTTACACCAACACACCGCCTATTTATTGGAGGAATACAGTGGTAGTGGTATCACTCATTTGAACTAAGAGCCCAAAAGTACGAATTTGGCCTTCGTGATATAAATTTCTTTGATTTTCAGGGTTTTAAATTCCATGCTCAATCAGAGAGCGTAAGAATGTGGAGTTGGATCGGTTGCAAGGTTAGAAAAATCAGAAATTCAAAGTGGAATTGCAAAATAATAATAACAATCCAAGTACAGGTATGCATAGAGAATAACTGTTATTGCCCAAAATCTATAAACTTAAAGACGGATTACCGTAATTATTTTAAGAAGAGAAAAAAAAAAATTCAAGAGGCGCTTGCTCTCTATAAATCTGATCATGGGACGACGCGATCTTTGAGAGCCACGGTAGCATATGATAAATGCTAGAAGTGGGTTTGCATCACTAGACCATCTGTACAATGGCAATATAATAATGAGATTCGCAAACATATTATTTGGTGGAGAAATTTCAGGAGGGAAAATGATAATGTGTCATCATGATTTGCAAACCACTGCGATTGCGGTGGAGCTGGAATCGGAAATGAAGATTCCGCAATTGCTTACCACTTATAAATCGAAAGAGTGGAAACTTGTTATTTTTTGGAAATTTTGAACGTTTTCTCTTGATTTCGAATAGAAATTCTCGAAAATGTTATCAAATAACTTTTCATTTAATCCGTGAAATGGTTATTTAGTGGGTGAAAAATGGTAGTCATGATATCCGAAGTCCAAATTCACAGACCATAGAAATATCGACAGCTGAGTGGTAGTATTATTTTGCGAAATTTCAACCTAGTTGTTTCTTTTGACATAAGTGAAAGATAAGAACAAGAAAATGAGAATTTAGCAACAATATTCTAGCAGCATGTTAATTTTTGGTCGTAAAAAGGATTAATTAGCAATAATAAATAGTTATTGTCACTATTGTATGATTTTTAGCAACACTGAATTTTATTGTCACTAAAAATAAGAGAATTAGCAACAACATATAAATTATTATCACCATAATATGATTTTCAGTTAAGCTAAAATTTATTATTACTAAAAACAAAAAATTTATTATTACTAAAGAAGTTGTTGCGGTCATAATATGATTTTTAGTAATGATAAATTTTATTGTTATTAAAGTAAAAAATTAGCAACATCTAAGTATTTTTGCTATAATATGATTTGTAGCAATGATAAATTTTAATGTTATCAAAAGCCACAAAATTAGCAATATCATATATCATGAGAAAATTAATATTAATTTCAATGACATAAAAGTTTATTATTACTAAAAAAGCAAAAAATCTCAATTAATTTACCATAACAAATCGTGCAAGCTCCACATACTTACCATGTCTACTTGACTCGTAATTTATAGCTCATTGATGAATGGTAAATCACAAAACTAGTTAGTTTTATTTTTCTAAATTATCAATCTTATGGTTAGGGGTGCAACTCGGGCTCATGAAATTTGGGTTCCCTTAACCCTAACCCTAACCCTATTTATAAAACTTCAACCCTAACCCTATTTGTAAAATTTCAACCTTCTCGAGTTGAGTTTTGGATTGAAATTCTGGTTGATAAAAAGGAAACTTGAAAAGGAAAGCACTACTCCAAAATAGAATTTTAGTAAAAAATAGATGAATGAAATCAACTTGAAACGATAAGGGCATTGCATCCAGTATAAACATCATACAAAAATGCAGACAAAAAGGAGAAGAAATCAGATAGCAATTGTGTATACTTGATTCCATTTTGATAAAATTTTTCATCGCTAGCAATAATCTCATAATGGTTTCAACAATTAACAAATACCTTCTTAGGATTCAGCAAGTAACCATATAGAGTTTTCTCTTACTAAATCATAGTCATATTCTTGTTTGCAACAGAACAATATCAAGTTGTTTGCCAAAATCTTGACTTTCACAAGTGGAAACAATTTATATTTGTCAACATTCGCATAAAATGAATCCAGAAATATGCTACCTAAGCCATGCTATGTATGATAATCAAACATCAAAGTCTCTACCACATGCTTGCCTTCATCATAACAACTCCTAACTCCTGATGTGATCCAAGAAACATCGTTTAAGATAGATAACAATGATGCTAAATATAATGTTAGTAATGTAAAATCAATGGTTAAATCCAAAAAGGACACTTCTATGAGTTTTTTACCTTGTAGGGAGCAATGAAAGGCAGAGTTCATGTCTTTTCAAAACATTAACTCAAATAGGGTAATGTTTTGTTTCTTTTCTTCTTGTATGATATGTATATTTTGCTTTCTTGAGCATTAACCTGAACCTCTTTGCAATCAAGTTAAAGAACTATATGAGAAAATACAGAGCATAAGAAACTACCCAGAATAATGACATATTATGAGTCCGTATCTATAGACCATACCAAAAATTTTAAGAAATTCTATGATGATACATCACCGCTGTTGTAGGTCATTTTGGCACTAGTGGGGAATCACAGAACTTGTTGAATGAGACACTAGAGGGGCCATGAGGTAAACAGGAGGATTGAAGTCTGAAAATACCATTTCTGGAGTTGCCCTGATTATCCAATTTTCATAAATTATGAAATTGGTTGTGGACTTTGGGAGTTATCTGCACTTGTGCAACATGAAAATAAGTCAAAATGAGGCCCCACTAACTTTCATAAAACACTAATGCAATCTACATGGACTCAGCCACCCATATCCCACCATGTCATTCCACTCTACCACAACCCATATACTCAATTGAGTAGACATCATGTCTCCTCCTACTCCTCATAGCTCTTCATAACTAAGTTTCATGGTTTTCATGTATATGGTCCATCCATGTAGTACCTAAGCAATTCAATTTACTTATAGAAGTGGCACATGCATAAAATTTTTTCAATGTTTCATCTACCTCACGACAGTATTTTTTAAATAAAAAAAAGTTGAGTTCAAATGCAAACTTATATGGTGCCAAAGTCAGATTGCAAATCCCAACCTAATTTTAGAAGTTTCGGTTAATCTATAATTGTCAGTCAATTATTCAAAGCATTTAAGAAAAATAACGAATGTAAAAGAAAGAAGAGTTATGGCAAGGAGAGGAACAGGTGGGGCACCGGGCTAGGGATTTTGTGCAGTGTCATAGACTCGCAGCAACTAGCAAGAGGGAGGAAGAAGGGGGGGGGGGGGGGGGGGGGGGGGG
>JAYJMB010001503.1:0-16549 GCA_036873735.1 Pouteria campechiana
GAGAATTAATGTAAGTTTTAGAGAAACAAATCCATGAAAGAATATCGTTCATGAAGAAAAGAATGAGACATATGGATGTGTTAGTCTAAAGGCTCAAAATCTCAACAACTTTTGTCTATAAAATTTAATTATCACCATTCTCAAAGAAAATAACTAGATTAAGCAATTATAAATTGGAACATTATTTAATCAATCATGTTATGAATTTTTCAAGCTCAATTGAATCTTTCTCATGACCTCCATAACCACAAATCATTGAAAACCACCAAAATAAAGGGCAAAACTAACTATCTCAAAAACAATTCAAAAATAAAAATAAAAACATGACCTAAAACTAAATTCCCTCCCCCACACTTAAAACTTACATTGTCCCCAATGTAAGGTCAAATGCAAAGAAGATGCAAAAATAACCAAAATAGAAATGTAGAAATAAGAAGGAAATAAGAAAAAGAAACACAAACTTTCCTTGGGTTGCCTCCCAAGTAGTGCTTTTGCTTATAGTTGTTGCTTGACTCACTGCTTCTTTCTTCAATTTGGAGCAATCACAAACTGGAAATAACAAAGCATGCATGTAGATGGGCTAATTCCTTTAATATTTGCAATTATCCAACAAATAATCGTCTTATGCTTCTTCAACACTTGCATAAATTTCTCTTCTTGCAGTGTACTGAGTTTACTAGAGATGACCATTGGTAAGGTTTCTCTATCTCCAAGGAACATGTACTTAAGGTGACTAGGAAGATGTTTCAACTCTTGAATAAAGGCCTAAAAGAGGTTTCAACTCTCGAATAGAGGCCTGCAAAACAAAGGGTAAAAGGCTCTTATTAGAAATTGGTAACTCAATGTAAGGATCATTACCTGATTTTGGTAACTTCAAAAAGTCATCCAATGCTACAACATTTCCTGCAATTTAGTACTCAAGGGTAAAACCTCATTCTTGTTCTTAAGATGTTTACTAATGGCAACTTCCAATTCTTCTTTTCCATCAAGTTCAAAAACTTCCTATGCACAAGAATCAATTATATCAATAAAGTAAACAGAAGTATCATCATTAGGATATTTCATGGCATCATGAATGCTAAACTTAAGAATTTCACTATCAAATTCCATGGTGAGTGTGCTATTATGAACATCTATCTTAGTCTTGGATGTTTTTAGGAATGGTCTTCCTAATAACATAGGACTAGTTTGATCACCATTTTCCATATCTAGCACATAGAAATCAGTAAGGAAAACCAAATCATTGACTTGCACAAGAACATCCTCAACTAAAACTTTGGGATATGCGTTGGATCTATCAGCCAATTGAATTACAATACCAATTTTATTCAAAGGTCCACATTTCAAAGAAGCATATAAAGAATATGGCATGACATTAATGAAATCTCCTAAATCTAACATGGCCTTCTCAAGTCTAGTGTTACCCATTATGCAAGGGATAGTAAGAATACTTGGATCTTTGCACTTTGTAGGGAGTTTTCTTTGAATGATTGCAGAAACATTCTCCCCTACTCTTACCTTCCCTTTAAGTTTTTGTTTCTTCTTTATTGTGCAAAGTTCTTTTAGGAATTTAGCATAATGAGGTACTTGTTTAATGACATCAAAAAGTAGAATGTTTACCTCGCATTTACAAAAGTCTCTTATATATCTTTAATTTGTTCATCTTTTCAAGATTTTGCTAAAGCCTGAGGAAAAGGTAGGACTAGTTTATAGAAAGAAACAAAAACTTACATTGAGGTAATTCATTATCATTGGGAATGTCCTTGTCTGCAATAAGACCTTTCTCCTTTTCTTGCTTTGTTGGTGTAGGAGTTGCCGTTGCTGGAATGTCAACCTCTTTACCACTTCTCAAAATGATTACAATTACATTTTCTCTTCGATTCACCACTGTTTGAGAGGGTAATTTTCCTGAACTTTACACCTCTAACCGACTGATTGTGGTTGCCATCTGACTGATCTGGTTATCTAAACTTTGAATGTTAGCCCTCATTTCCTATTGAAATTGCAAAGTATTAGTGGCAAGAGACTTAATAATATCTTCTAAAGACATATCAGAGTTAGAAATTTATCCCTGTGGTTGTTATAGGGGTGGGTATGGATGCTTATACTGCTAGAAACTTGGGTAGTTTTGAGTCACAGGCTAATTTACTTATGGATTCCGATAGCTGAAATTGAAATGATCCCTCCATCCTGAGTTGTATGTGTTTGAGTAAGGATCATTCTTCCTCTGTGATTATCCAGAAAAACCTCCCATCGCATTCACTTGCTCAATGGGCTCCTCTTGAAGAATTGGGCACATATTGGTTGGATACCCTACCACCAAACAAACTCCACAAGCTTTCATAGTTTGCATATTAGCTATAGCCATTTGATGAACAAGAGAAATTAGGCTTGAAATCTGTTGTTCAAGGGAGGAAATACTAACCTCATTAACATGTTGGATAGAGAGTCAAGCCTAGTGCCAAATTATTGTTAGTTGGCTGCCATATTTACAATCAAGTTCCTTGCAGCTTTAGGAGTTTTATCCACCAAAGCTCCACTACTCGTAGCATCAATCATGCTCTTTTTAGTGGAAAGAAGGCCCTCATAGAAATATTGGATGAGTACTTGCTCACTAATCAAATGATGGGGGTAGCATGCACATAATTTCTTAAAACACTCATAATATTCGTATAGGGATGCTCCACTATGTTGCCTTACTCTAAGGACTTGAAAATTTTGCTATGGGTAGTTATGCAATCTAATGTAGATAATGTATTTGTAATGGATGACATTAGCAAAGGAAAATATTGATACCCATCATTAACTAACAGATTATTGTATTGTATAAGATGAGAATTCAGTGATAGAATGAGGCATAAAATAGAAAATCTGGACTACCGATGCATGCTTTCCCATATGACACCTGAGTATCATCAAGGATGGAGCTTAAAATGCTCCATCAGCCCCATTTCCAGCCCTAATTCGTCCAGCCTTCTTCTCTTGTCTCTAAGCCTTGAAAATCACAAATTTGAGTGGATTTGAAGGTAGAATTGCAAGGAGATTAATAATTGAGTATTCTGCAACAATCCACTGCAGAGAAAATGATGTGTTGAGCAAGTTGGAGTAAGAGGGGTGGTGGAGAATTAGGGTTTTAGCATTTTAGCTCAAGATTAACAATTCTAGCTGGAGAAATTAGTTAGGTAATTGAGTTTATTGTTAATTATGAATTTCTATTAGATAGAAAACTTTGAATTACGAATATGAAGCTAATTTCTATAGTTAGAAGGCTGGGATTTTGGGGAAATCTAGTTTGGATGGTGGAATGAATGTATTAAACGTAAATTAAAGGGGAAACTCTATTAGAAGTTGTTTATATGTCGATAGACCCAATATTTGGTTTATTTACGTAACATTGGCTAGTGGGCTGTAAATTGTATTATCAATGTTAGGTGAAATGATTTTAAGGAAAGTAAAACACCAATAGCTTATGTTAATGATGGCCTAATCATCTTTTAATCAAGGTTGAGTTGAACAATTAAAGAAACTCTAAGCAGGGTTATGTTGTGAACTTGAAACAAATACTACAGTAGAGATGAATTGTAGATTCATGTCATGGTTAAATGATCATGTGCCATGCCTTTCTAGTGTAGGACCTTTACACTAACAAGAAATTTGTGGAAACATAAAGTTGAAGCAAAAAGAAGGTGCATCGATAGGTAAGCAGGTTATTTTATTTAAGTGATTAAGCTAAGTTTAATTGAATTATATATATAGATGTACTTTGGGCACTATATGTTAATTGTCTAAGGGTGGTTAAATGATGATAATTTAATGCTTAAGGTATGTAAGGCATGTTAGATATGTTTTGAAATGAAGTTAAATGGTTTAATTGCATTTAGCAAATGAAAGAGTATAACTATGAACAAATAAGGCGAAAAAACTAAAGCGCATAGGGGAAACAACGAGATGATGCCGCAACATCCAATCTTGATGTCGCGGCATCCACTTTCAATGTCACAACATAAAAATGAATGTCGCAGCATCTGTATGTAGAATGGACACAATGCGGTTGATGTTGTGGCATCCAAAACTGATGCCGCTACACTGAATTCCTTATGAATAGTAAAATTCTAGGCAAAAAGTGGATGTTGCAGCATCCAAATTTGAAGCCGTGACACCTAAATTGTAAGAAGTTGGATGTAGCGGCATCCAAAATTGATGTCGTGACATCTGGTTTGCTGTGAACAATGAAAATTTATATTTTTCTGTATTTTGCTCATTTTGTTAAATTGAGTATAATTATGAGCTTTATGCTAATTAGGTGTATTTTATTATAATATTATAGAAAAATATTTGAAATATAATGGAAACACAAGAAGGATCTTATTATTATAATCATTAGAATGGTATAAGAATTTAGTAGATAAGATAGATGTATTTGGTCTTGACGATTTAGTGAAGATGAAATTAAATATGATTATTTGATTGGGAAGTGAATGCATGTTTAGATAATGGATATGGATAATGAAATATTTGGATTCCTACCAAAAATATTGTTATGCATATTGGGTTTGCATGCCTGCCGGGATGGCTCCATTGGATATTATGAATCCACCCATGAGAGGGCGATGTTCGATTGTGCCACCTATCACGGTGAAGAGGCTGGTTCTGGCCTATTGTGTGTAACTTCCCTAATTACTTAATGGGCATGAATGGGAACTCGCAACTCTAGGTTGTAATGAAGGTGAGAAAACATGGACTATGTGAACCATGTGGTTATAATTTTTGCAATAGTAGTAATCGGGTTGCAGGGATAAACCGGAGCACACCACTATAGTAAAAAAGTAGAGTTCACTTTGTTGTGGCTATGTCCACTTGGTGGTGGTTAAGACCACTTTGGTAGTTGCTAGGTCTACTTTGACATGGCTGAGTCCACTTGTTAGATGCCTCCCAAGCATGACATTGGTTAATGGTAGGTAAAATATATATTGGTTGATGAAACATACCTATTAGTGATCAATTATGATGAGAGAATATGATTTAGTTTAGATGCATATGGTATAATTAGGCTATTCACATGATAATAGTTCCATTCATTTGCATTGTGGTGTATCATTAGTTGCTTAGTTTATTCATTATTATTTGATTTTTATTGCTTACTGGGTTACCCAAACTTACTCTATTTTATTATATTTTTAGCTGACAGGTTAGAAGACAGAGCCCAGCAAGGGATTGGAGCTCAGGAGAGGGATAAATCTTGATATTTAGAACTCATTACCTTTTTGTTATAGTTTGTTGTATTAAAATGTAATTCATGAGTTAAGTCAATGATGTAATTAATATAAATCTAAGTTGTATGAACCATAATAATTTGCATGTCATTACTTTTGTAGATGTATGAATGTTTCTTCACATTGCGTTTATAGTGTAACTATGATTCCAGGCATCTGTGGGTGTTTGTGCATGTCTTATACAGGTTTTAGAAGGTACATTCAGGGGAGACTCTGGCCATGGGTCCTCCTGTTACTACCTTAGTAATGCCTTGGAAAAGCAAGGAGTTAAACTTACACCACAAAATTCATTCTGAATGTTGGTTACCCTTGAAGCTAGGTAATTGTCATGCCCCGACTTCCAAGGCGCGACTTATCATTTTACACTGTATTTTATCTTGAATTGCCCATTTTTAGGGTACAAAATTTGGCAAAGCTTCCTCTGAATTTCATCCATTCCAACCTATACAATCATATTATACATTGACTTCAAATAATTCAATGAAACAATTATAACACATATACCCACATTCTCACAGCCTAGAATCTGTATCACACCATGATGGCAATAACCTAACTTATTACAAGATATATAATATGCACATTTTTATACTATTATGACATGCCACTCAATTACAATATACATCAGGGATAATTTAACATAATTATATATCACTTAAGATCTTTGAATACAAATATATAATGACATATGAATTTTCAATACAAATTATTCTATTATAACAATATCGTCTTCAATATTGGCTCACCAAGCCCAAACCTCGGTTAGGAATCTTCATCTGGCCTATCAACTAAAAATTTAAACAAGAAGGCGTGAGTCCGAGTAACTCAATAAGTAGACAAATGTATTAACTAATAATTAATCCAAAATTAGCAAATTTCATATCAAATAATCAATATTTCCAAATCAAAAGTTCCATGTTATTTCCATCCAATCAAATAAGCTCATATTCAATTAATCTTCAATTTAAATATACAACACAGGGATCTTATCCATCCCTCATATTAAACATCCATATCAATCTAAGATATCAAATATTGTAGCCTAAGGGATACTTAATATCCCTAACAACCAAACAACATCAACTTAAACAAATATGGGATATCCACTATCCCTAATCAAAACATACATGCCCGGATTTCAAACAAATGGGATATACATTATTCATATCTATTCAATGAAAACAAATGCCTACTTACCTTATCATGTTTCCAAATCATCTCTCCAGCTCGATATCTTTTCATCCTTCTCAGATTATCCTGTACAGGGTAAAAATCCCATTCATTACAAACATAGCTTGAACCGATTTCTTCCAAATTAATGAGTATGATTTATAACTAAACTCATCTTTCTCAATAGAGAATCTTAAATAATTTTCATATTTAACTATATGAAATCCAAATCCTTATACAACATAATAATTGTGTCATTAAAATCAATGATCAAAATAAATCAGTTAGTTAAGTCCTCAACTTACCTAATTTATCACTTAAACACTTTATAGTCAAAATCCTTTTTAACCTAATTTGGGTTTTTGTCCAAAAATCTGTTTTTTCAATCCCAAACAACCTGAACAAATCTCAAAATAGTTTAATTCATGTCTTAATCAATTTTCCCCATAATAATTTCACAAAATTCATGAAATTCCCCAATTTTTACTATTCACAAAAACCTTAACAAGCCAAAAATCCTGATTTCCATCGTTAAATTATTCTCAATTCATGATAATCAACCCATAAAACCATTTCCCCCATGATTTCTATATACCAAATTTATCATTTTTCACCAAAATTCTAGAAATTTACAAAACCCTAGTTCAGCTTAAATCCAAATTCGGATGGGAAAAACAAACTTACACTGTGAATTAAGCATGGCTAACACACATAGATGAAGATCCAAGCTCCATGCTCCCATTGGCATCTTTCATTTGAAGAAAATCAGATTTTCATCCACTACCCATCATTTAAATATTGAAACTCAAGCTAAGAAACATGCCAATTTGATTACCCATCTAAATCAAGTTGTTTCCTAACTAATCAAGCAAGAAAATTGATTAAACAAGGTTTAGGAACATGAGAACGACATTAGAGGACAAAACAGAATGGTGAAATGAAATTAAAATGGGTTTAGGGATTTAAAACATCGCATTTTTTTAGTGCTCCGGCTCACCATCAGGCCTATGTCAAGATATAGAAAACCTGTGTCATGACACAGACTTTGCTAACTGCCTAGTGTTGTGACATAGAAAACCTATGTCATGACATTGAATTCCTGTGTCGCGACATTAACCTGCTGCCCCAATGTATAGTTAGTAATTTAAGTATAACTTTTACATACAATGTCCAAATGACCTAATTTTTGAGGCATTAGAAAGGAAACTTCAAGGGATACAATTGTTATGTTAACAACTTTTTCTAAATCATCCCACGAATATGTCAAAAAGTTCCATAAAGTTGACCCATAACATTTATCTCGTTATTTTTTCAATCATTTGGAATAGCTTTGGCATATTAGCCCTAAATTCCTCATATAATATCGGGATTGAGTGATTTTTCTTCCATTGGACAAATAATTTCATGAACTACAACATTCATTTTGAACACTTTCAAATTAATCTATTATCTATATCTAAATTCAATCACAATGAAACCTTTTTTCAAATTCAACATTTACACTTATGAAAAATCACCATAGTCTCCATTTTACATAAAACACTTCAAATCTCACAATAATCACTTCCCACATATCACATACATGAAATAAGACTTGTTTATGCTATTTACCACTGTATTTGAAGTCAATTTCTAAAAATACTCATTCAGTTCTTTTTAACCAAATTTCTCTGAATTTTTATGCTATAATGACTTCACATGTCATTTTCATTCTAAAATGCATCCAAATCTTAAACCAAGATTCTCCACACATCACATATCTGAAACAAAATCTATTCATGTTATTTCCACCTCATTTGAGGTCAATTGCCAAAAATCACCTATTCAACTCATTTTAACTGAATTTTCTGTCATAAGTTACTCCATATACTATTTTTATTCCAAGTTACATCCAAAACTCAAACTAATATTTCACACACATTACACTACACATAATAACTATCTTAGGCCATTCACATTGATCATAGATATACTTTTTTCCAAATTCACTATTTCAATTCTTTTTGCAAAATATTCAACTCAATGAGTTCAAAATTGAAAGATTGTCTCCAAAGTTCAATTTAAAACCTCATACATGTCACATTATGCCTAGTAAACATGCTTCATTAGTCGCTAAAGTCATATACATGACTTAACTCAAAATCACTACTTGGTTTAATTTCACTCAAAACTACTAATGAAGCCATTCTCTTTGTTCAATTTAGTTTTTCATAAAAAAATTTCTTTATAAATCACCATTTATCACTTCAATTCTTCACTTTACTGAAATGCAAAGAATTTTTTTCCAAATTTTAACACCACAGGTGTTACAGAAATATTTCTCCAAAAATAACTTCTTCATCACATTCCATGTTGTAATATTCCCAGAGGGTAGATAATAGAGCTAATCCTTAGTCGAATCCTTCAAAGAGAACGGAAAGGCTTTCAGTTTTATTTGCTCTTTAGTCACCCCTATGAGCTTCATATTCATACATACTACATGAAACTTTTTTAGATGTTTGTGGGGATCTTCACCTGCAAGACCATGAAAAGTGGGCAAGAGATGTAGTCCAGATTTTAATTCAAAATTAATGATAGCATCGAAAGTAGGAAATGTTATGCATAAAAGTTTGTTGGTCCAAGTAGGATAGACTAGAACCTAAGGGGGGGGTGTGAATTGGGTTTTATAAAATTTACTTATTTTAACCCATTTTTGATCAAATCCCTCACTTCCTTTTATGTTGATGTGCTAATCAAAATGAAGCAATAGATAATGCAAGTAAGAACATAGAGGAAAGATCAAGTACAGATAACACACACAACTTATAGTTGTTCGGGCCCTCTCTTGGCACCTACTCTATTCTCTGAGTCAGCCTTACTTGCTGTACTCACATGCCACTAATCTTTTTTGGAATCACACTTGGTTTTCCTGAGCTAAACAAGAACCCATACACTGGTTTTACCAAGCTCACCAGAAACTCACTATATTGGCTTTTACAAGCTTACCAATAACTCTAACAATGTTGTTTTTCACAAGCTTACCAACAACTCTAATCATGTTGGTTTTCACAAGCTCGCCAACAACTTTAACCTTGGTTTTTAAGCTAACAAACAACTTCTACAAATTAAATAAAAATTTACACTTTTTTATGTGTTTCTTGTAGAGCGCTAAGGAAGACCTTAGATGCAGTTCTTCTTGGTGCAAAGGTTCTTCCCTTAGGTTGTGGAGAGATTGGCCTTGAAGGAGATTGGAGAATGAAAACTCTTTTGGAATATGAGAGTGGTAGATCTTGGCCTTAGGATTTGCAAGATGATTTCTCTCTTTTTTTCTTGTTTGTATTTTCTCTTTTTCTGCTCTCTGAGTTGTTTTTCAAACGTCCCTCAAATGCTCCTTAAATAAATCTTGAAAACTTAATCATTGGATAAGGAGGGTAGAATTTTCATTACTTGCAACGTTTAAATTTTCGACCATTGGGAATCGTCACGCGGTATGGCAGGCGCCTGGGCCAAGTTGCTATGCGCCAAGCAATATGCCAGACGGCTAGTCTATGCCGTTGTGATCGATTCTCTAGTTTTTCTTCCAAGTGTACCTTGCTACCTCCTGGCACATATTGGCTGTGCTCCCAGGCAGTAGGCACAGGCGACTGGGGACATGCCAGGTGGTTTGCCTTCTAGTGCTTCGTTTCTTGATTCATCTGACTGTCCATTGGCAAGCCGTATGCTAGGCGATTGCTCTAAGCAGCTGGCGACCTCCACTTGTGTTTTCGCATTTTACTACTTTTTGAAACTTTGACATTTTTCATTCAAAATTAAAATACATTTGTCCACATATATTATATATGATTTTAAAAGCATGGATAGGATATTTGATTCATGTTTTGTAAGGAATGAGTATATTAAGTGTATATTTATTTGTTCATACACCCATAATTTCTTTAAAGCTCATGTATATTATATAATGATAAAGTATACTTAGATAATTATTCAAATATGAATATCCAAAATGAGTTTTCATAATTTGTAGATCATGGATAGCCATAACGAATTTTGTGTTTTGAGAAAGATAAGTATATTTAAGCAGGTTTTATTCTTACATCTACTAATGATGTTTTCATGTTTCTCTATTCATAAAGACATACCTAATTAATTATTCACATATTTCCTTGAAGTTTATCAAACTTTCTATCATTATCCATTCATGATATATATGCATTGTGAAGCATGGATATTTGCTTTATTCTATATATTTTATATAAACTTCATCCAACATATAGATTTCTTTCTTTCATAAATTGATACTTCCATGCAGAATATGCATAAATTTATAAACGATCCAACATATGATCAATAAGGTTGATTGCACAATGGATCATATGATTGTTTTTCTTTGTTTATCAAGTAATTATAGATATACAATAGATTCTTGGAAGATAAACAAAGATGAATGTATTTTGAAATCATTTTAGTAGAGCATTTGAAAGATGAACTATGAGAATTTGTTCTTATAGCACAACATTTGAAATCATAACAAAGTATGCGTGTATGCATACTATTGGAAGTTGGAGTATACATTAGAATATCTATACTCTCTTATGAAGTTTTTATAATTGAATAAATAGATTATTGAAAAATTAATTTCAAAGTTTCTGAAACATATTAAGTATGAACTTCAGAGCCTCTGAAGCAATTCTTCAGAGTTTCTGATATGATTTCAAAGGAGGTAATTGGATGTTGTAATTTCAAAGGTTTAAAAGCTATATTGGGTGCGAACTTTAGAGTTTTTTGATCCTGAATGAAATCAAAGAGTTGTTTCAGAGTATCTGAAACTACTTTGAGTACAAGCATTATAATTTTTGAGAAATTACTTTAGGACTTCTGAGGATGCTGAAATAACTTCTGAAATATTATTAAAATTTCTGAAATACTTCAAAAATGTTATAATTGCATACATTAGTAATTCATATACAACTTTTAGGCAAAGTTTTAATTCTTATAATCATGTGATTATTATTATTATAAAATAACTAATTTATGCACATTAATCAACATGAATTATACATATTAGGCACATGTACAATTCTTCTATTTCTTGTTTTCTAATATTAACAATATCATTAGCATAACACAAATCTAATATAAGTTTTGTTGTCATCAAAATCATATGTAATACATATGTGGATCATCATCACAATGCATGTATGACTCCACAAAGTCATTGATTCAAATCAGGGGCAACAAGGTCTTTCAAAGTTTGATTTCTAGCCATGACTTCCTGCTCATCAGAATAGCTCCAAGCTTCACTCAACCTGTGCAAAATTCTCTATTTTTGGTTCGTACAACAAATCACCTTGATTAGAAAATCAAGTAACAATCATAAACAATCAAGGAAACTCTAATAACCCTTAAAAAATAAGAAAAAAATCAAAAAAAATTCAAAATTTGCAAAAACAAGACAAGTATCACAAAAGCACAAAAATCAACTAGAATTACTCCCCCGTAATTTTTGACTATTGTAGGTAACCAAATTTAGAACCTATACTCCAAAAATTTACCTATAGTAGGCGCGTAAAGGTCAACCCCACAGAGAATATCTAGCCTAGTTTTATACGATGTAAACAAGAATGATGGTTTTGTCTGTAATGAAAACAACGTTATAAAAGAAATCAATCAAAGAAACAAACCTTGGTCCAAGTCAACATTTACAATTAGAATCTCATAACTGATCATTGATGCAAGTATAAATCAATTTACACTTTAAAAATTCATCATTGGACTATTTTTACTCTCTCCTCCACTACAGTTAATTAGAAACCAGTGATCCAATTAACCTTAACTACTAAACAACCCTAGAGCTAAAGGTTTAATCTAATAGCAGCTTTAAGATTTGTAGAGATTGGTGAAGCTAAACAATACAAGCACTAGCAGTTGCATTTAATTTAATCAAATATACTTTCTAAGATTCAATAACTACTGTCAACAGCAAATAATTAAATCTTAGTTGCTTCACAAATTAGAGAGATCAAACAATTACAGATTTGATATCTAATTTAGCAATAGATTGTAATGAATAATAAACTAGTTGGCCTTCCTAGCAATTACACGCAACAATCATATTCATAAACACAGAAGTACATTCAATACTCAAAGCATAAATTGAACAATGAAAACTATTTTGATCTCACAGTATATTGATTTCGAGGCTTTAGTTTCCCTTGAAGAAGTATAAGAATTTATCCATGTGGGGCCATGAAAACACAAAGATAAATAAAATAAAGAAAAAAAGAGAAGAGATGAATTCCCTACACAAAAAGCTTTGTTTCCTATGTTCCTCTCCTTAAATAACTCAATTTAGGGTTATTTTGCATATCCATATGGTTTCCCAAGTTGCCCTAACGCAAAATAATCAAACATTACTAAAAATAAGTCACTTCTGCACTTGCATGGGCGTCGTGGTGCTAGAGACGCCCAAATTGTTGCCCACTTCATGTGCTTGTGGTACTGTTCACCTGGAACAACATTTGATATTTTAGTTATAACTTTTTCATACAATGTCGAAAGCACTTGATTTTTGATGAGTTAGATAATTTCAAGGGCTATAACTTTTATTTTAAACACATTTTCTAAATCAACCTCCATCTTTGTCAAAAATTAAATAAAAGTGATTCCTTTGTCATATTCAACAGATCTGAAGTCTGAGACAATTGCAGTGTTTTGACCATAACTTCCACGTTTGATCTTCAAATCTTATGATTCTTAATTTTTTGGACAGGTAACTTCAAGGAATGAAATTTCTATGTTTTAACACTTTTGCTGATCAAACTCCATATGTACTAAAAATTGCCTTGAAATTATGCCCATATTGCGAAGTGATGCCGAAGCTGTCCAAAATCAACCAATTAGCTTTTTTTTCGTTGAACAACTTCATTTATCTCCAAAATCAAAATATAAGAATAATTAGTGCACTTAGGAACCAAATAAATGTAAAAAACTAAATATTAAAGGAATAAAATATGACATTTTACATTCTCATCAATACACTAATCAAACAATGTAATTTCTTTATTGTTACATTTGTGTATTCCTCAAGTTGGTATAGAAGACCAACCTAAAGAAGAATAAGTATGACTATCAGAGTGTGTCTCACAATCAAATTATTGAAGTGTGTTTAAGCCCCCTTGAGCTGGAATAAAAAAAAAGCAACTTGATTGTTGGAGTGTGCCTCACAATCAATTGATAAATTATTTATGCACCCTAGAGCTAGAATCTAAAAAAGTGCAAAGACACCGGTTGCATTATCTGTATGAAATAGTCGAACCCAAGACATAAGTGGTGTGTGCTTGGAAGAGTGAAGTATGAAGGTTATCCCAAACCGCTATATATCATGTTTGCATTTTGTGATTGGCTTACTTGCATGCTATTTACATTTGGATCTCCATGTTCTATCACATACCTTAGCAAATCGTTTGAAAGAGGGAATTTGAGTTAACCATGGTTAAAGAAAGAAAATTTTATAAACTCAATTTACCCCTCCCCTCTTAGATTAAGTCAGACTATAAGAACCAACATATATGCACAATGATATACTATGCATCAAATCATGTAGGTAGGTTAGAGGACTTGTGAGTACAACACTACAAGATGAGTATGGCGAATTGATAGAGAATTGTAATTAAAGGTAAATCATTTATTACATATATAGTTTCTTGCTTTTATATGTCATGTGCTTTGATGAGATGTGATTCATGTATCGAAATTGGATTGTTCTTGTCATTATTGATTTTGAGTATTTATGCATATATATGATGAACTATGTCTGTGCTATTTTGATTCAATTAGTTTATGTATTATATTCAGTCATGTGGAAAGTACATATCTGATAGATGTTTGAATTGTATTACCAATTAATTGGGAAAGTACAATAGATGGATATATGGAAGTAAATGACTTGACCATGGGGGAATATGTGGTGCATGAATTTGCATTCTATTCGACTATAGAAAAGATATATGATAGATATTTTTGTTCATTATCCAACCATATGGGAGATAGGTAACGAATGTTTTGTGCTACCTTATGCTAGCTAGTTAGGATGTAATTTGATATAAAGTGATTTAATGAGATGGATGATTGATCCTATTTTTTTCTCAAATATTATTATTTGAAATGCAAATGAGTTAAATGAATTAGTGAGATTAGTTTACCCATATTATATCTTGATTAGGAATAAGAAAATCAAGTGCAAAGAATGTATAGCTTGCTCAATTTCCATTTTCAAGTCTAAAGAAAGATTCAGCTATGTTGAGCTTAGTTGAGAGGATTTGTCTAAAACCATTTTGAAGAAAGGGCTTGTAACACCTTGGGTGTTAATGGATGTTGAAAATGAGAGAGAATTTTTTGTATTTTAGCATAATGAAGAATTGAGATGATAAACATGTTTATTAGTAGTTTTGAGTGAAAAAGAACCTAAGTGGTGATTTTGAGTAAAGTCATGCATATGGCTCGAATAACTAATAAAACATGTTTCTTATGTGAAATGTGACATGTATTAGATTTTGAATTGAACTTTATAGATGATCTTTCAATTTTGAACCATTGAGTTGAATGTTCCGCAAAAAGAACTCAATAGGTGGATTTCATCAAATCATGAAAATTTTAATAGATGATTAACCTTATATGATGGTTGTGGTGATTGAAGTTTGCTCATGAGAGTATGAGGTGATTTTAGTTCTTAGATTTCATATATTGCATTGTTGGCAGCTATAGAAGGATAGTAAGAAGAAAAAGAACTAAAACGGTGAAATTAAGCAAAGGCACGATTATGATCTATATGAATAACCTAATATAATTACCATAGGTATTGTAATGTGTGGAAAATTTTGATTTAAGACTTGGGTGTAATTTGAAATGAAATTGAAATATGGAGTCACTTATAAAAGAAAAATTCGGTTAAAAAGAACTGAATAAGTGATTTTTGGTAATTGACCTCAAACGATGTGGAAAATAGTATGAACATGTCCCATTTAAAATATATGATGTGAAAGGTGATAGTTATGATATTTAAAGTATTTTATGGGAAATGGGGCTATTGATAATTTTGTTTAAGTACAAATTCAAAAGTTGAATAGCTTATTATAATGGACAAGTTACTATTTGGATTTGGGGTGTGAATTAATTTCTTAAATGAGTATTTGAGCATGATAATGCATGAAATTAATGAAAAATTAAATGATTAAAATTTTAGTGATGATAGATGAGAGAAAAGTGAAAATTTTGAAAAAAAAACTAAAGGGGCACTAGTGAGTATTATAAAAATGCTAAATTTGAAAAAGGGTTCATTGTAATTAATATTTGACATGGATAATGGACTATTTTGAAACATTGCCCAACATGAAAGTTGTAGATCATGAACTTATCTGTCCAATGGAAGAAAAATCACTTAATTTCGATATCATATGAAGAAGTTATGAGTAATACACCAAAACTGTTCCAAATGACTAAAAAATAACGAGATGAATGAGATGGGTTAACTTTATTAAACTTCTTGGCATGTTTGTGAGCTGATTTGGAAGAGTTGTTAACATGAAAATTGTAGCCCTTGAAGTTATCTTTTCAATGCATCAAAAATCAGGTCATTTGGACATTGTATACAAAGGTTATGCTTAAAATACTAACACTATATCAGGACAAAATTTTCTTGCCGTGGCAAGGCTTTTCTTTGCCGCAACAACGCTCCAAAAATTCAAGGTTTTGACATCCAGCAAGACCTTGCCACGGTAAGGCAATTTTTTTACCGCGGCAATTGCAGTAAGGGTTCGCTGGCACACTGGAGCACTAAAAAATTGCAACATTTTAAGCCCCAAACAGGTTTTGTTTTGCCTCATTTCCATCTCGTCTCTTTTTCTTCTTACTCTAGCTTTGGAACCCATCCCGTTTAGCCCGAAATTATGCCATATGAACTTGAAAAATTCTTTGTTTAGGTAAAAAATTGCTTGCTTTTGTCCCTAAACCCAAGTTACGGTTGTTTAGATGGTGGGAGAAGGAAAAAGATCTAATTTTCTTCAATTGGAAGGTGCTATTTTGGGCCTTGAGCATGGATTCTTGTTCATTGATGACAACTACACTTGGAT
>JAYJMB010001504.1:0-16548 GCA_036873735.1 Pouteria campechiana
CTTTTTGTTCCCTGCTTGTGCTGCCCGAACTAGAAGCTGTAAAATTTGCTTTGCCATTTCCAATTCACGCTACAACAGAGTGGAATAGAGTATTTACTTGAACCACTATAAAAATTTATATGTCTTATTTACTTGTTCATTGATTGAGTGATTAGATTAGTTGCTAGAGGGACGTTTAATTCTGAAGGGGTTCAATAAAAGTACCCAATTCACCCCTCTCCTCTTGGGCATTTGCCTAAGCTTCGGGATTAACAAGTGCTATCAAAGCAGACTACATAAATAGTTGTAGTGATCAAATTGAAAACCGATCATCCTCTTCTCAGATATTCATCTAGGGGTAATCATCTACCCATCCACCCCTATTTGATAGAGCCAACTTTGCTTATTGGTAGTTGAGGATGAAGCAATTCATTATAGCCAATGATATGGAATCTTGGAAGGCCATTGAAATAGAAATCACCCTTCCCATCGCTAGAATAAGTGCATGGACTAAAGAAGAGGTCACCTCAGTTTAAAATAATGCAAAGATTATGAACTTTTTATTCTGCAGACTATCTTCAATTGAGTTTGATAGAGTATCCTCTTGCACTACTACAAAAGATATTTGTAGTAACTTAACATCTATTTATGAAAGATCCTCACAAGTTAAAGGGACTAGGAGGAGTATGTTGATAGGAGAACTAGAAAATTTTATGATGAAAGAAGAGGAGAGCATATTAGAAATGTATGCTTGTTTTTCAAAAATTGCTAATGCTTTGAAAGGTTTGAAAAAAGAAGTCACAAATTTTGAACATATAATAAAGATACTGAGGGCACTACCAGAATACTAGAACCAAAAGATCATAACGATAGAAGAAGCAAAGGATCTGAACATGCTTCTAGTGGATGATTTCATCAACTCACTGATATCATACGAGCTAATCAAAACTAAAAGAGATGAGCCAATAAAACAAAAGAAAAGTATTACTTTCAAAGTGACCAAGGAGAGAAGTAGTGAACCTACATCACAATCTGAAGATGATATGACCATATTAGTCACAAACTTCAAAAGGTTCACAAGAAATAACAGAGGCAACACCTCAAGGAGACAGCCTAGACAACAAAAGAAAATGACTGAAAGAAAGAGAGATCTCCCCACATACTATAGATGTGGAGGATCAGACACATGTCTCCTGAGTGTTCCAATGAAGAAAAAGTGAACGTGAATGATAAAGATGAAAGAAGAGAAAAGAAACATTTTAAGAAGATATTAAGAAATCAAGCCAGAGGAATGTATATGAATGATGAAGACTCATCAAGCACAAGTTCAAGTGAGAAATGTGATAATGAAGTTGGACACCTTGTAAAAATATGTTGCATGGCACACATGGAGAATGAATCAGCGGACCAAATCTCCATCAAAGAGTAATGCATAATAGAGCTAGAAGCAGAGATAAACTCTTATTATCTTTATAGTTCTAACTCTTCAAGCTCAAATAGTACTTGTGCCAAATGCAAAAAGTTTGATGAGTTACAGAATCATACAACTCTCTCTAATAAATTTGAATCACTTGGCTAGAAATTTACTCAAAAGAAAAGACACTTTGATGCAATTATCAAAGCAAATTCTATTCTGGCATAAAGAAACCTATCTGTACAAAAAGAGGTTAAAAATCTAAAGAAAGAGATAGAGATATTGAACAGTATGTTGACTAAATTCTCTAATCCAAGAGAATCTATTGCCAAGTTCATGTGAATGATTGGTTAAACTAGTAAAAAGGGACTTGGTTGTGAACATTCTGATGATAAAAATTCATAAAAATTTGTCAGATGGTTCAAGGGTATGAACCTCACAAAAGAAAGAGAAAATCGTTTAAATATTAGAAGGTTCATAGAATATCCATGGGTAAAGAAACTAATGGAACATAATGCACCAAGCAGAATTTCAAACACTTGCTATTTCTATAATAAAATTGTACACAAAGTGTATGATTGCTATGCCAAAATGATGTAAGGAAAAGGTGCAACAATGAAATAAAAACCTGAGGATTATGCACAATCTTCTACACACACAATTTCACTAACACTATTGGACCCAATACTTGGGTACCAAAGAAGTATGAGGAATATTTGCTTTGAATGAATGTAAGTTTGAAAGCTATGTCTAACAATTCCTAATTCATAGATAGTGGTTACTCAAGATATATGACCAGAAATAAGAAGCTATTCAAAGAATTGAAGCCAATAAATAGAGGAACAGTTGCATTTGGCAACAATGACAAAGGTCTCATCAAAGGAATAGGTAAAATTTATAACTTATTTAATGCAAGCATAAACGATGTATTATATTTAGAAGGACTCAAGCATAATTTTACCAAGTATTAGCCAATTATGTGACAAGGGTCACAAAGTTGTGTTTGAATCATCTATATGTAATATGTTTAATATAGACAATGAGCTATTATTCAATGGAAAGAGGTATGAAAATATTTATATAGTACAACTAGATAATATCATTGGAAAATGCCTAATTGCAGTTAAAGATGGCCCATGGTTATGGCATAAAAGGATGAGACACATTAACATGTCAAATATCAAATCTTTGTCGAAAAGAGATCTTGTAATTGGTCTACCTAAACTAAATTGTGACAAAAATCAGATATGCAAATCTTATCAATTGTCAAGAAGACTGAAGTGTCCTTCCATTCTAAAAATGAGGTATCCACATCTAGACCTCTAGAATTATTACACATGGATCTCTTTGGATCATCGGATATTATCACTCTTGGAGGAAAAAGATATATGTATGTCATCATAAATGATAGGAAGGAAATCCCATATAAGTTTTGGAAAGGAAGGAAATCTAATATCTCATATTTGCATTCCTTTGGATGCACATGCTGTGACAATGGGAAGGATAATCTTGGAAAGTTTGATCCAAAAAATGATAAAGCTATGTTCCTTAATTGCTCTCCTAATAATAGGGCATTTAAAGTATATATTAAGAGAACACAGACTATAGAATAGTTTGTACATGTTAAATTTGATGAAGTTAATGTAAATCCAAGAAAAGAGTATGATAGTGATGTAGATGAAGCTGCAACTAATATGAAGGAGTTCAGATTAAAAGATCAAGAAGATGTCACAAAATATGAAAATAGGCAAAATTTAGACAATGAGGAGGAGGTAAGTACAGGTAATGTTCTCTATCAACCTCCCACTGATTTGAGATTTATTAGTGCCCATCCTAGAAATCAAATTATAGGTGATGTCTATGATGGTATCAAAATAAAAAGATCCATGAAAAACATTTGTGGCCATTATGCTTTCATCTCTATAATTAAGCCCACTTGCATTGATCAAGCTTTAAGTGATGAAAATGGATTTCAATGCAAGAAGAGCTTAACCAATTTGAAAGAAACAAAGTGTGGGAATTAGTTCTAAAACTAAAGAAGGTTGATGTAATTGGAACTAACTGGGTATTCAGAAATAAACTGGATAAAAGTGGATTGGTTATAAGAAACAAAGCAAGGCTAGTTGCTAAGGGTATTCCCAAGAAGAAGAAATTGACTTTGAAGAATCATATGCCCCTATAGCAAGGTTAGAAGCCCTTAGAATGCTACTTACTTTTGCATTCTATAAGAATTTCAAATTATTTCAGATGGATGTAAAGAGTCATTTCTAAATGGATATCTAAGTGAGAAAGTTTATGTAGAGAAACCTCCTAGTTTCAAAATTGATGATCAACCCAATCAATTCTATAAGCTCACCAGAGGGTTATATGGTTTAAGACAAGCTCCAAGAGTGTGGTATGAAAGGTTAAGCAAATTCTTAAGTGATCATCAATCCAAAAGTGAAAAGGTTGATACTACTTTATTCATAAAAAATATTGGCATGGATATCTTGATAGTATAGATTTATGTATATGATATTATATTCGGAGCTACTAAAGAGGATCTCTGCAAAGACTTCTCAAAGATCATGTAGGCTGAATTCAAAATGAGCATGATGGGAAAATTGAACTACTTTCTTGGATTGCAAATCAAGCAAAGAGATGATGGATACTGCATTTATCAATCCAAATACACTAGAAAGATGCTAAAGAAATTCCAAATGGAGGGAATTAAAGCAGCAAGCACTCTAATGAGCACATCAATAAGTCTAGATAAGGACGAAAAGGGTAAACTTGCAGATCAAAAGCTATATTAAAGTATGATTAGATCTCTTCTTTACTTTACTGCATCTAGACCAGATATTCTATTTAGCGTATGCTTATATGATAGATTTTAGTCTAGTCCTAGACAGTCTCATCCTATTATAGTGAAATAAATTTTTAATTATTTAGTTCACATATCATATCTAGGACTCTATTATCCCAAAGGAATTAGTTTTGAATTAATTGGATATTCACATGCTGAGTTTGGGAGAAACAAAGTTGATAGAAGAAGTACTAGTGGAACTTATTAATTTCTAAAACTAGTCTAGTATCATGGTTCTCCAGGAAATAAACTAGTGTTATTCTCACTATAATAGAAACTGAATATATAACAGCTAGAAGTTGTTGCGCTCAGTTGCCTTGGATGAAACAACAACTTCTAGATTATGAACTAAGCTAAAGCGACATACTTATTAAATATGATAATACTAGTATCATATGCTTGACAAAGAACCCTAACTTATATTCTAGAACTAAGCATATAGAAATTAGGCATCACTTCATTAGAGATCATGTAGAAAAACATAATATATACTTGAAATATGTGCCCATAAATGCTCAAATTGTTGACATCTTTACTAAGCCACTGCCTTTAGAAACTTTCTACAATATTAGAAGAGAATTAGGCATGTCTAATGTGAATGCATGAAAATGAAAATCTTTAATGATTCTATGCCTGAAGTTGTACTATTTTGATCTGTTTTAATGAGGCTCAACTTCATCTCAGACGAAGTCAAATCATTGGCCCTTTTATCTCGAACATAGCATTTATCTAAAGTTATTTCTATACATTATCTGATTCCCATTTGTCTAAATCATAGTTTTTGAGGTCATGTAAATATCGCTTTCTTATCAAAATTAATTTATAGCTATTCATATTACATCAAACTCTATCTTTAGTAAGACTTATTCCTTCTTTCTTGAAACATCTTATCAACTACCTAGTATTGCCCCCACATCAAGTCTATTTTGACTCATGACTCACAATCCTTGTCTACTTCACAAAGATGAAGCAGCTCAGGAAAAGAAGTTTAGGAAGAAGACATAGAAGGAAGATACATGAATGGTGGAAATTGAAGAACCAAAGGTCGTTTATTCACTTTTCTTGAGGGGATGACTTACTTCTGTTCATGATAATATTCCACTTTATCTATTTAGTTAGAAGTATCTCTCTTCAATATGTGTCTCTTAAGAAAATGATTTATATCTCAGCCAATTTGCCCTAGGATCCAACTTCATTGTCAGTTGGGGCAATTGAAGAAATAGGGAAAGGAGGCTCCAAATGCCTCATTATCATCTCCTTCTCCTCTTCCCCTCCTTGAAACTTTGTATTGCTCACTGTGATAATAAATGGTTTAATTATTTTATGTTACTTCTTTCTATGTGTATTGACTGATATTTGCTACAAGTGGTGCATTTCTTTTGATTATGACAAAAAGGGGGAGAAAGAACCTGCAAAATGATCTCAATTGAAAAATTATCACAAAGAGAACACAAAAAATTAGAATGCAAAATTTTAAATTAATTAAGGGGAGAATACATATATAAACTAGTCAAGGGAGATCATTGATAATGGTAACTTGTAGAATGATTAAAATTAGCAAAATATTTGTATCAAAATACATACATTCAAGGGGAGATTATCTTTTATGAGATAATTTTTAATCAAATTTTATCATCATCAAAAGAGGGGAGAATGTTAGTATAAATACATGATTTTAATGATAAACAAAACTTGATTAAAGATTATATACTAATGGTTATTATCAAGCATTTATATGCAGAATCAAGTTGCAGGCCTTATAAACAAAAGAATATAGAGAAGAATCAGAATATATGCAAGGCATCAATCTATCTATCCAAATAGACAGGTGCTCCAAAAAAATGTAGCGCCAGAGATAAAGTGCCGCTATGGACAAAACTCAAGATGAAAATGAATCAATGGAGTCATTATTCACCTATCAAAGTGAAGTTCATCTCAAATGAATGCAAAGTAACGAGCATATAATAAACTTCATCTATCATAAGTAATCCGCAGATGAGTAGCTTAAGAAGCTAATGATTGTCCGTTAACACAAACAAATGCGGAACAATAGAGTTCGTCTAATCTAAGTAAGCCACAGATAAATAGCTTACTTTGTTTGAGTATATGAGAAGTTATATTTGTTTGCACCTCTATAATTTATTTGTTACTTGACACGGACAAAGTAAATGATGAACTACTGGAAAGATGATTCATTTATGCTAACTGAATTCGTCTATTACTTGCCATAGAAAAAATAAAAGCTAAAGCGACTTTGTATGATGGACAACTGGATAGATACTTTGTCTAACGTAACTAAAGTGAGCAACGGATAAACTGAATTGTTGGATTTCATTCAGCATTAATGAGGCTCTTTCCAAATTGATGAAAGGAACAACCATTATAGCATCTCTTTGACAAATACTTATTGAGAATAAAAAAACCATCTTCTCCAAGGTTGGCATTGCAGGCATTCTACCAAACGAGAATTAATTAGAAGACAAAGGTTTAAAATTTGCTAATCTGAATCATCTTCTATCATTAATGGAATTCACTAAGCACCAATGGCTGAAATTACAGGCAGTTATAAATGTGGCATTGATGGATCAAGAAGAAAAGAGAGAAGAACAATCGAGAAAAACATTTAATCCCTTCTCGAGAGTAATTACTAAGCTGAGTCATAAAGCTTCTACATCTTTCAAGAAGTCATGAGCCTTGCATTCAAACCTTCCTTAACTTTCTTTGAAGGCTCCTAACCACCTTTCTGGAAGATCATTTACTTCTGCATTTAATCTTTAGAAATTCTTCTCCTTTGCTTATTGTGAAGTGTCTAAATAAGTGCTTTAACTTTTGATATTCATTTATTATAATATTCCTTGAATTGGTGGTTGAGGCCAGACTTAAGAAGAGCTATGATTGTTTAAGTACAAACAATAGCTACTTATTTATGCCCCCTAAAGCTGGATTCTAGAAAAGTCCTTGGAGCACTATGTTTACACTCTCTAGAACTGGAATCCAGAAGAGTGCTGGAAGCACTGTATTTATTCCCCCTAGAGCTAAAATCCAAAAAAGTGCTGGGAGCACTGTAGTCATGCCCCCTAGAGTTGGAATCTAGAAGAATGCAGGGTACATTGATTGTATTTCTGCTATTGGAGATAGTAGAACCCAAGATACTAAAAGGAGAGTATTCTTGAAAAAGTGGAGTAGAGTGTTAACTCGAATCACTATAAAAATTTCTATCTTATTTACTTGTGCATTGATTGAGAGATTAGATTGGTTGCTAGAGGGAGGGACATTTAATTCTAAAGGGGTTCAGTAAAATTTTAAGTACCCAATTCACCCCTCCCCTCTTGGGTATTTACCTAAGCTTCAGGACTAACAAAAGTGCTTTAGGCATTAAAGAATAAGAAGAAATTAGATTTGGCCAAAATAATCTTAGATCATTTATACCAGGTCAAATCCACAAAAAGGTTCTCTCTTCCTTATGAAATGATCTTAACAAAATTCCTAAGGAAATCAGGGATAGACCTATCATTTGAAGAAGGAGAAGCCTTTAAAAAGTGAGATGAAATAAATGAAGTTAAATTAAAGAAAATGGGCCTCACTAAAACTTCAGATGGATGGATTTTAGAACTTCAGATGGATGGATTTTAGAAAGGCCAAGGAAGCCCAAGTTATCTAAAAGAGCAAGAGAAGAAAAAGTAGAAGAAGAAGAAGAAGAAGAAGAAGAAGAAGAAGAAGAAAGAAGATAAGAAACAACTATGGGAGAAGAAGTAGCTATCCCTTGTGCTAGAGAAGAAGAAATAGGAAGAGTAAAAGAACTCATTCTTCTTATTGAAGAAGAAATAAGAGAAGAAAATGTCAGAGTTGTACAAGAATCTACAAGAGTAAAAGAGACAACAGAAGAAGAAATTTTAAGAGAAGAGGACATAAGAACAGAAGATGTACATGTAAGAAAAGAAAGTGAAATGAGAGAAAAAGTTCCAGCAATAGCAATTGAGACTCATCTCCATCCAGATCAACCCACTCTTCTTTAGCAACTCATACCATTCTTTAGAGCCTTGAGGCTAAGATTACTAGGCTAGAAATCTCCATCAACCATAGGATGGATAAGATTGAGGAATCAATGAATCAAAAGCCGAATACACTAATCTCCTTGGTTGGGTATATGAGAACTCAGTCTAAACCAACCCAAAACCCCCTTTCCATCATCTCCTATTCATTATCCTAGGCCTGTCTCACCCATTAGGTCCATTCATTCTTCACCCTCTCATCCTCTTCACGTCCCTCTTTCTCCTCACCTCACATCTCATGCTTCTCCACTTCCTCCGTCTCCACGTCTTGCCATAACTCCACATTAGTCCCTTCAGTCTTCCTCTCAATCTTCTTCATCTGTTTCTACATCTTCCTCCTCCTCATCTAATTCAGTTTCTTCCATCTCTGAATTAGAGATTCCACTTTCTAAACTTCCCTATCTTTGGTCTAGAAAATCAACTCTTAAGTAACCTATTCCTCCCTCACAACCTATTACTCAACCTATTTCCTTCACTCTTGTTCAAGTCACACAGCCATCCCCTCCTCAGAAAGTCCCATCTTGTCCTCCTTCAAGTCAATCATCTCCTCCTCCACTCCCATCTACTCAATCTAACATTCCTCCTCCTCCCTCTCAAACCATCCTCACTTCAAAGTGCTTCACTTCTAAATCTTCAATTCCTCCACCAAACAGAAGTGTTATCATCATAGAATTCTCAGCCCACTCCAAATTTAGTAAATCTTACATCTTTTCCCCTATGTCAGTAGTCCCAGTTGAAACTCAGCCTTCCACACATTCAAAACTAGGTCCTATAAAGCTTCTCAAGAAAATATGAATGACTAATGTAGAAATTGAAGCTAGACGGGATGTAAATAAAGACATAGCCTTTGCTTTACAAGCTCAAAATGCATCCTTCACTCCTCTAGATTTACATGCTTAGATTTTGAAGATCTTAAATCCATTGCTATCAACATCAACATTTTAAAGAAACCTTTTCCCAAAGGTCTCAATCCTAAACCCATTCCAAATGTTGATCAATATCTAAATAAATGTCTAAAAAGATCCTTCCACCTTCTTCATCTAAACCAGTACCTCTATCCAAATTGGCCCATCTTCATTCAGTCAACAACAGCAACATTATGCAACAGGCTCAATTTTCATGTTATTTTATACACATCTAATCCTAACCTCATTTATCTTCCAAAAGATATGTATCTACAGTGTAGGGATAAGCATTTGCATGCCTATTTCTTAGGTTTACCATCCCCTTTCCCAGAATTTGAAAATCCAAAGTATAAGGAAAAACTCAAGATTGTTGTTCCTCCTGAAAATTTTTCAACCCCCATTCCTAAATCTAAACCCACAACCTCTAGTGTTCTTCCTTCTACCACTTCTAAACATTCATCTTCTATTGGTCCATCTTCCACTCCAACTCCTCAGCCTTCTTCCTTACCCAAGCCTTCATCTAAGCCAATCTCCAAATTCAAACTTCCTTCATCCAAATCCAAACTCCTATTCCTAAACATCCTCGTAAAACAAATATCCTCCACATAGGCCTTTCCAACCTTGTCCTATCATCTTAAACTAAGAGAAATATCTTCATTAGGTTGCCTTAAACAACCAAGCAAACCAACTCTTAACTTACCATAAGTTGCTCAATCCTGCCAACTTAGCTCACCTTAAAATCATTCCTCCTCTCATTCCTCCAATAGCCATACCTTTTCAGTCCACTACTATAGAATCTATACTATCAATCATGGTCACAACTGAAACAACCTTCTCAAGTTTCTTTCAAAAGACCAAAGGCTATCTCCAAGAATCCCCAACCCAAACCTACCCAATAATTATTACATTTTCCTTTATGTTTTTTCTCTCTCCCTCTCTCTCTTTTTGTGTTGTATATAATCTTGTGATTATTTATACTTCTCTTTGTATCCATTGATGTTTGTAATTGTACAAAGTATATCTCATTCTTTCATCAATGAAATATAATTTCTTTTTGCAATTGTTGCACATTCTATAGTTCCTTCAATGTCTTTTCCCTAATGTTTGAATGTTGCCCATGACATGGATATAGTCTTTACTATTTTCAACCTCCTATCAATAGTATTTATGTCACTCCCATCTGCTATGCCTTTTTTATTATGATGAAAGTGGGAGAAATAGTATAAAGAGCAAAATTAGAGTGAATTAAAGTGCATTCATTCAGGGGAAGTTATTAGAAAATCATATTAGATATGCACTTAGTTAGGGGGAGTTGTGTATGTCTTTTTATAATTAGAATATCTTTGTTCTAGTTCCTATGTGCTTTATACGATTACATTTTTGAAAGATAATTCACTCAAATATTTTGTCATCATCAAAAAAGAGGAGAATGTTGACCTAATTGATCCAAACCTCCTTTAACAAGCTTGATTTTGATGACGAAGGTATTTAATCAACTGAGTTTTAATGATGAGCAAAATCATGTGAGTGAATGGTTAAAGTACTACTAATTTTCCCAAGTGTGCAGTAATAAGTATATAAATATTAGGGAAATAACTTTAGTAAAGAAGACAGCGCATTCAAGACTATATCCGAGACAAAGATCTACATTATATTTATTCAGGAAGAAAACATAAGTGTACAAGAGAAAGAACGACACTAAACTTAGAAGACTAAAATCATAAGGAACAACTCAAGATATGAAAAAGTTTAAACTATCAAGAGATGAAAGTTGTAAACTACTTATCAATGTTTGGAACAATGTTTGAAAAGTTTCAAACGCAAGATCCACACATCCAAGGCCATATATATAGTTGAAGAACATGTTTGACATCAAACAAGCTTTAAAGACTAGCTTTGGACATGCTTCGAGTGTGTTGAAGCATGGTACAAAAGTTAACAAGACTAGATGTCCAAGTCAGGATGCAAACAATACTTTGATTATAGTGGAACCACTTTAGACATAGTAGAACCAATTGAACATTGCAAAATTTTTATTTTTGATAATGTCAAACTATTTGAAGGTCGAATGCATGGCTAAGTGTTTCTTGTTGCTTTATTTAGTTTGAGATTTTACATACAATGTACTAGAGTTTTCGAACGAGGCTGGTCCAAATCATTCACATGAAGCTTTCTCTTAGTCTGAAGTTATTTCGAACAATGTAAAACCCCAAATAATGTCAAGTAGCATAAGTTTTTGATGTGCTTATTTTAGATGGTATGAAGCTAAGAGAAATTTTCAACTGTCGGTAAATCTCTATGATTCATTCACATTTATTGAACATTATCTTCTCCAACGGGTAGATTCCAAAATCTAGCATAAAAGGAAAAGTGAGAAACTATTCAAGGTTAGCAATTTAAGCTAATCAAATAAGAAAAGAACATTAACAGAGCATTTGCTTCTACCCAAGTTTTCTTCCAAAATTTCACGACTTCATCATGCTGATTGCAAATCTACATTCAAAGTTCAATCATCTTCAACCTTCTAGAGTTTGATTTCAACAAGCTTTAAATTATTTTATTTGTCTAGTGATTCTGCATTTCTCCTTTATACAAATTAGCTTAGCTAGAGTCATTCCCCTATACAAGTTTCTTTCTGTTTGTTTAGTTTAGCAAGTAGTGAGACTTGTTGATGGTATATGTTTGTTAGTCAGCTTGGAAACCAATAGTGTATAAGTTCGTTGGTCAGCTTGAAAACCAACTAGTGTATAAGTTTGTTGATAAGCTCGGAAATCAATTATTGTAAGAGTTTATTGGTGAGCTTGAGGAAAACCATTTATTGTTAGTGGAACCTATGTGTAGCAAGGAAGGCTGACTCAAAGAGTGGAGTAGGTACCAGGTTGGACCAAACTACTGTAAAATATCCTTGTCTATGTGCTATGTGGTCTATTCCTTTTATTTTCAGCTCTTTAAATTTAATTTGGCCATAATTTTTAAAAGATAAATTCACCCCCCCCCCCCCCCATTCCCCTCTTGAGCTACTTACTGAACGAGACCAACATAAGAGAGTTCAACGAGGATGCGGAAGAGGGGGAAGAGGAGTTGCTCCAAGACACAAGTATGAAAAAACTCAAGTAGAATGTCATAAATGTCATAAATATTGCCACTACGCATCTGATAGCAAATCTCAAGTTGAATGTTTTAATTGTGGTCATTATGCTTTTGAATGTCGAAATGCGCCTCAAGAGAAAGCCAATCTCATTGAAGATAAAGAGATGGAAGTTGTGTAGAGTCCCATAGTATGACTTAACCCAAAAGGAGAGGGATGAATTATGTATATGAAATTTCATTGCTTAACCCTTATTGAACCATTTCTCTCTCTTTTATTGCTTTTGTGTGGTATGATGTAAAATGTATGATAAATAATAAAGTGTAAGAAAGATAAAATAAATAAACAAACACACACAAATAACATAATTTTTATAATGGTTTGGGAACCTCATCACACACTCATGGTGCCTTGGGTTCCACTATATTCCATATAATAAAAATACAAAAGTGCTCTAACTACTCTTCTACGTTCCAGGTCTAGGGGGTGTAAACAGTGTTCCCAACACTCTTCTGGATTCTAGCTCCAAGCAACACAAATATAGTGCTCCCAGCACTCTTCTAGTTTTCACGAGCTCACTAAGAGACTCGTTGGTTTTGAAAATAACTAGCAAACTTGATGGTTTTCCAAAGCTCACCAACAACTCATTCAATGTGGTTTTCCCTAGCTTACCAAAACTTATTAGTTTTTCAGTTTAACTAAAAACTAATACACATTTAAGCATAGGGGAAGATGAGATCTTTTATAGCTATAGTAATATAAAAAGATCTTCCCAAAATGTAAACTTAATGGCCATAAAGATATGCAAATTGAAGCTCATAGAAGATAAATAATGGTTTAAGCTCTTGGCCATGGGTGAAAGGATTTACATAAGGTTAAGCTCATTTGAAATATTTTTCCTTCACCACTTTTGAATCGTCTCACCTCTTCTCTTTAAATAGCTTCTTCATAATTTCAACTGTTGGAGAAGATGAGTTCCGTTGAATGTAGAAACGGGAGCAGCAATGAATGAAGAAGACCATTGAAATTTCTGTTGTTAGAGTGCATGCCTTATGATTTTTCTCGAGCTACTGCATCACCATTCTTTTATGGAGAGGAAGATAAGCTATTATTAACATGTCTTTTCTCATTTTGACTTGACACAACTAGAAAACTTGTAGTGCCGCATATTGCTAAAAATGGTGACTGAAACAAGTTTGCATAATGAAAGCACAAACACTATGTCATTTAGATGCAAGCTACACAAATCAATTTTCTTCTGACAAGTCATGACCTCTCTTTGTCTACATTAGTTTGTTATAAGTTATAGACGAATTCCTCCATGAGATCTATCTATCAAAGGTTATAGATGAATTACTCCATGAGATTTATCTATCAGTCGATCTTTCGTGAGTGTGATTTGTTTGTTGTAAATAATAGATGGACTCTGGCACCATAGATGAAGTCGAATTGATCGATAGACAAAATTTGTTGATTGATAGATGAAATCTGCTTTATCTGTTCAAACAAACTAAGTATGATATTTGTTTTTTGTTTCCCATTAGTCTATTATAACTAATAGACAAACTCTCCTTTACTTTGTCTTGGACAAATTAGGCTCTACACTTCGTCTATAGGTTTTTCTATAGTAAGTTGTAGATGAATGTGCCTGAGCATTAAAGTTCACTTGTCCAAGCACCTATTTTGCCTATGCAACTTCGTCTATGCTCACTATGCAGTTTCTACTTTGTCTTTTATTTTGTCTGTAGTAAGTAACAAAAGAATTTGATTTGTAGACGAAGTCAAATTCCTTATTTGTTTTGTAATAGATGGAGTTTGTCTTTGCAACTTCCTTCTTACTTTATTCTTGATTTTTTTGTCTTTGCTCAAGCAAAGTTGCTCTACTTTATCTATATAGCTTGCCTTTTTATACTTAGACAAATTCTTTCTTCTTACTTTGCTAGTCAAACAAAGTCTTTTCTCTTTGTGCATGATTGTTCGAGCAGCTGCTTCTTTGTCTTTCTTCATTTGTCTGATCCCTTGAAGAGATGACTCCTTGATTTGTCTTAGACAAACTCTGGCTAATAAATGGTTCAAATTTCTCGAACAGCTTTATGCTCCTTGACCATGGCTTTGTCTTCAACTGTTTTTGTCATTGCATTTGTCTATGGAGATTTCTCATTGGAATTTAACAGACAAAGCAAGCTTCATTGTAGCTTGTATTTGAAGCCTTGTCTTCTTCTTCTTCTTTTGTGATCTTCAACAATTTTAATCCCTTTTGAATCTAGTAGATAGTTGTTGTAGTTGATTTCAAATGATTGTGATCCTACACTTAAAAATTTTTCTACACTTGCTACGTTGTTAGCTTTCAGATATATTATTTAATTAGAATGAATTTTATCCTCATAGGGCAAGGATAATATATATCTCTATTTAAGCACATAATATAAAAACTTAATAAAGTATAGTGCTAAATATGATTCAAAAAATTAACACATTAAAGAATGGCAAATAAGATTAAGCATACTATGAAGTAAAAGATGTATGCTTGCATAATTAAACATTCATGATTATGTGTATATTTCACATTATCAATTATTGTTTATCAAATTATAATTATGCATATGATTGTTAACGATTTAAGAATAAATATTATTTATCTTAATACAAGTTTTGTTATCATCAAAATCATATATAATAATCTTAACAAGTTGAACCTACTTTGTTACTGACACTCAAAGAAGATGAGAAGGAGGATAAAAGCTTATGGTGTCTTGACAATGCTACTAGCAATCACATGTGTGATGACAAAGACAAATTCATGGAACTTAATGAGAAGGTCTTGGGCAACATCACTTTTGGTGACTTATCTAAAGTTCCTATTAATAGGAAATGTAAAATTCTTATTGGTTTGAAGAATGGAAAACAAAATATTATTCATGATGTTTATTTTGTGCCTAAAGTGAAGAGTAATATTCTGAGTTTGAGGCAACTTTTTGAAAAGGGTTATGAAGTCTACATGAAAAATTATCATCTCTTATTCAAAGATCAACATGGAAACTTAGTAATTAAAGTTTTGATGTCCCTAAACAGAATGTTTTCATTAAGTCTTAGTATTGATCTTGAAAACATGTGTAAAAAAATAATTATTGGTTATGGCACATGACGTTTGTGCATTTGAATTTTGCAGGGCTTAAATTGTTAAAAGAGAAGAAAATGGTGAAGGGACTTCCTTACATAGATCATCCTGAGCAACTATGTTAAGGATGTCTTTATGGAAAACAACCTCAAAAAAGTTTTCCAAAAGAAGCCACTTCAAGAACCGCAATGCCTTTGGAGGTTGTTCATATAGATGTATGTAGACCAATCAAGCCATTTTCATTCAGTAATAATAATTATTTTCTTCTTTTTATTGATGATTTCAGTTGGAAAAAATGTGTATGTTTTTGGAAACAAAAATCAGATGTTTTTAGAGTCTTTCAAAGTTTTAAAGCACTTTTTGAAAAACAAAGTGGCTATGCCATCAAAGCATTGAGATCTGACAGAGGTGGTGAATTCACGTCTAGTGAATTCAAAACATATTATGAGAAAAATAGAATTCTTCATCCTTTAACAATTCCAATATCACCACAACAACATGGCATGGCAAATAGAAAAAATAGGGCTATTCTTAATATGGCTCAATGTATGTTGAAATTTAAAAATATGCCTAAAGAATTTTGGCCGAAGCTATTGCTTATGCAATTTATTTGTTTAAAAGTTTGATAAAGAATTTTAAGGAGTAACACCCCAAGAAGCATGGACTGGATGGAAGCCTAGTGTTTCTTACCTGAGTATGTTTGGAAGCCTAGCATATGTTTATGTTCCGGATGAAGAAAGATCCAAGTTAGATGACAAGAGTATAAAATATGCCTTTATTGGCTATGATGCTAATTCAAAAGGCTAGAAACATTATAATCCAAAAACTGGCAAGACTATCATTATCGGAGTTGTTGAATTTGATAAAAAAGGCATGTGGTATTGGAATACTCAAGAGAGAGAAAGATATGATGTTCTTCCTAATTTTGAAGATGGAGAATAATCAAACGCAGTACCAGAAGAGCCAACAACTCCTCTACTATCAGCAACTCATATTTCTCAAGATCTTTCATCTTTAGAAGGAAGTTCTTCTCAGAAAGTGATGGTTCAAATTTAATACCTCGCAAGTGTACGGTCGATGTATAGTCTAGTGTGCTTATGCAAGGGTCGATCCCACAGGGAATGGCAAAATTAACTTGTTTAGTTCT
>JAYJMB010001505.1:0-16538 GCA_036873735.1 Pouteria campechiana
CCTTGCATAAGCACACTAAACTACATATCGACCGTGCACTTGCGAGGTTATTTAAAACCTGAGCCATCAAGTTTTTGAACCATCTATTTTTTTGGCTCATCAAGTTTTTGGCGCCGTTGCCAGGGACTGATTGCGAACCATCTATATTTTGGCTCATCAAGCAGAAATATAATACTACTCTCAGCATTCTTCTAGATTCCAACTCTAGGGGGGCATAAACACAGTGCTCTCAATACTCTTCTAGATTTTAGCTCTAGGGGGCATAATCATAGTGCTCCCAGCACTCTTCTTGATTCCAGTTCTAGGGGGCATGAATAAATAGCCCTTGTCTGTACTTAAACAGTTGTAGCTCTTCTTAAGTCTAGTCTCAACCACTAGCTCATGGAATCTACAATAAATGAATATCAAAAGTTGAAGCATAGGTATTTCTCAATAAGCATGGGGAAGATTTCTGAAATTTGAATGGTTGTCTCTTTTAGATAAATTTAATACTCTGTTGAATTCTATAGGTACCTTGAAGATGGAGAAAGAAGGGAAAAATAATAGAAAAGAATAAATTTAAGTTTGGAAAAGAAAACAACTACAAAGATGGAGTGAAAAAGCAACACAGACCAAGGCAGCCAACCGGCGCTGCCGATGCCAGAACTGAACCATCATAGCAGGCATCAATGGTAGATCAAGATTGGCAGATTTTTTCCATAGTGCGTATCTAAGGGCTTTATGAGGAAAAACTTATGTTTTTTGAAGGGTTCTTCCCACTTTCATTTTTTAGAGTTTTTCTCCAAGGTTTAGAGCCATTTTTTGGTAGATTTTTTATGAAGAAGAAGAAGGGATTGCAAGTAAGAAAGAAAAAAGTGAGAAGATGTTCTTCATTGTCAATATCCTGTCTCCAGGAGTTATTTTATTTTCTCTTATGAACTAAATCCCTTTTTCTAGGATGGAAATGTAGCCCTTTTTGATACTCTTTGTTATGGATTGTTGAATATTATTAATGTTATATGATCTTGTTTCATTCATGATGTTGTTTGCAATGATTTAATTTATTTTATTGCTTGACGACCAATATTATGAGTTAGATTATTTATCAAAGCATGGTTAGGGTACACACCATATACTAAACCATGAGCTCCCTTGTATTAGAATGATAAATGGTTAAAGTATACATCATATGCTAAACCACGCTATTTTGGCTCTTATGTTCTTAAACTTAATGGGTTTTCACCTTAATTATACTACACACCATAGGTAATAGGAATGAGTGAAACCACTTGATTTAAACCCGCACACCTAATGGTAATAATCTTATTTTTGAAAGAACGAAGCCAAGTGAGACATTTAAGTCCAACATTCCATTGTCAAAGGGGTGTCATTTAGTGGTGAAATCTAATCCCTAGACTTATTCCCTTGTTAATCTCTCTGCATTATCTTTAGTTATTTATTTATTTTTATTTTATTAAGTTTCTAAAAATTATACCAAATATTATTCTAAGTCTGTTGATTTTTATACTTAGGAACTAGAATTAATTAAGTTGGTTTGCCATTCTCCATAGGATCGACCCTTGCATTGCACACTATATTGTTATACGTCCATACACTTGCGAGGAAATATAATTTGAACCATCAAGTTTTTTAGCATCGTTGCCAGAAAATGGTTCCAAACTAATTTGATTAAGATTAGTTACATTCTTTTTTTTGTTTTTTGTGTATAATTGTATATAAGATTATTTTTTATTATTTCTTTCTTTTTGTTGCAGTATTGTGTTGTTGTAGTGTTGTGAATGCATGGAAGGAGATCTTTGAATCCTACTCTGTTTCCATTAAAAAATCATGCTAACAAAGTGGAAATTGAAATAAAGATTTTAAGTGAAGGAGAAGAAGTAAACATCACTGACAATGAGGGATTCTGAGTGGCTCAACTAGTGCAACAAGTGCAACAGGCTCAACATGCTCAGCAATTAATGAAAGAGTTTGCATGCCCTGCTATAGGAATTTCACTTTTAGGCATTATGTTAGATGAGGATGCTAGAAATTATGACTTGCAGTATATTCACTTTAACATGCTTCCATCTTTCCATGGGTTAGCTTTAAAGGATCCCTTGACTTTCATGCATGATTTCTATGCAACCAACCAAACATTTCCATTTCAGGGGCTAACAGAAGATCAATTATTTTTGAGATGCTTCCCATACACTTGAAAGATGCAACTAAGACTTGGTTCATGACCATAGCACCTGGCTCATTGACAACTTGGAGAGCAGTTTATAATAAGTTCATTGGAAAATTTTACTTTCATGCAAAAACTGCTGAATTGAGAAGCAAAATAGCCACTTTTGCTTAGATGGATGGTGAAGCTTTCCATGAGGCATGGGAAAGGTTTAAAGTAATTTTGGTTCAATGCCCTCGTCATAGATATCCACTTGAGTTGCTTAATCAATTTTTCTATGAAGGACTGACATTAACCATGCCAAGCCATGGTTATTAATGCTACAGGTGGAGCCATGGGAGAGAAGACTCTAGAAGAAACTTATGAACTTTATGAGATGTTGGGAGCAAATTCCCAATAGAAGAGTGTAAGAGGTAGATCTAGGGGGCTTTATGAAATAAATACTAATTCTAATCTATCAATGCAGATGTTAGAGATGCCTAAGTAGATGAAGGCTATGTGCTCAATGATGGTGAAATTAAAGCAACCATAACTAGCTCCTGTAGAGGTTTATTCTCTTTGTGGTAATTCAGAACATTCACATAATGTTTGCCCTTGAAGTGAATATTTTGAAGGTGATGCTGAGCAAGCTAATGCAATGAACTTTTACAACCAAAGGCTACAGAATGATCCATACTCAAACACCTACAATTTTGGTTAGAAGAATCATCCTAACTTCTCTTGGAATAATGAAAGAAATCTCCAATTGGAACCATGTTTCAACCTCAACTGAAGAAGCCTATGTTTGAAGAAACACTATAGAGTTTCATGCAAGCAACAGAAACTGAGCTCCAGAATCATTCAACCAAATTCCAAAATATTGATTCCAAGTTCATTAACATGGAGGCATCCATGAAAAAGATGGAAACCTAGTTAGGACAAATTGCAAAAGTAGTGCAAAGTCACAAACTTGGGAAGTTGCCTAGCCAACTAGAGTAAGACAAGGCAATTACAACTGAGTAAAGAGTTAAAAATTTGTATAAAAAATGAGTTCGTGTTGCCCAGATGTTAAATAAAGTGCTTCTTAGGAGGCAACCTAAGTTTTTATTTTTTGTTTTACAGTCTTTTCAATTTTCTAGAAGTAGTGATGTTTTAACATTAATAAAGTAGGTTAGTTGGATTAGTTTAAATAAGCATGCTTTGATTATTAGGTTATTAGATTACATTTATATTTTCTTATTTTATATGTTTAATATATTGTTGTTTTATGTTTTGACAGGTCAAATGCATAAATAAGAATTTCAAGCAAGGAGATCAAATTAGGGTGATGAAATAAACTGGAAAAGAGAGTTTTCGAGGTAACAAATCCACAATGCGGAGGTAGTGAGTGGGCACCTCCGACGCCAAGATAGTTCAAGATAATATATATATATATATATATATATATATTGCAAAAGGGAGTGGGCGGAACCGCCTCATGACCTCCCTTATATACCAACTCACGCACACCCTAACCCATTCCCTCTCCCCTTTTCACTCAAGCTCACATCACTCTCTCTCTCCTTTTCTCCAAAACACACCATCAAAACCCTAAACCCATTCCTATTTTTCATTCCCTCCTTAGATTCAACTCTCTCATTCCACTATTCATCATCTTCCTCATGAAAATTTTCAAGTTGGGTTGACAACTTCCTGCACATCTATTGGATTCATAAGTAAGTTACTTGGATCATATTAATCTTTATTCTATTGGCTTTCTTGGTGAAGCGCTTTGCTTTTATGGTGGTTTGAGAAGATTTGGAGTTAGGTTTTTGTGTATGGAGCTTGGTTGAAGTTTTGCACATCGTGTTTGGTGAATTGCTTGTGCCAAGTTGGGTGTGCTTTTTGATTGTACATATGTTGTAAGATTGCATATGACAAGAGTGGGTCTGTATTGGGATTGAATTTGAGACGATATCAAGGCATTTGTTGAGAAAATTCTATGTGCATGCTATGTGTTTGATGAAATGCTTTAGTGAAGAAATTGACTTTGTTCTTGTCGAGTAAGCACATATTCTTATTGGTGCTGGTTATTCTTTCATAGTTAAGTAGAGTTGTGTGGCTTAGCTTTGAAGAGGCTTGGTGGAATTGATTCATTGTGATTGGTTAAGTGTGGTGCTCATATTTTCCTTCTAGCACTTTCACCATGCCTCCAAAGAAATCTTTGTGTGTCGATCCCTCTAGAAAAAAAGACAAGAGATCCTAATGCACTACCTGTACCCACGTTATTTAATGAACAAGTGGAAGAAGTTTTTGATAGTCCCATGATTAATCACAAAGGTATAAGGGAAAGAGGCTTGGATATAACTTACACTGATATAGCCAACCTTAGGCATTGGATTTCCTTCACAACTCAGCTAGAGGCGACAATGGTGCCATCGGTTAGAGAGTTTTATGCCAATGGCGAAGTGCAGTTCAGAGTAGACTCTAAGGAGCTGAAAGTATTGGTATATGATCAAATGGTTTCTTTTGATAGAGCTATAATTAATCAAGCTTATGAGTTGGAAGAAATTGAAGAAGATGGATACTTTGCTTGGTTGGCACAAGGACCGGATTATGATGCTATTATTTCTTACCTTGTCATTCTGGCAACAAGTGGAAGACTGTGCATGACAGGGTAATCAGTTTTCCAAGAGGGCAATTGGAAGCAACAAGTAAGGTATGACATTATTTCATTTTAGCAAAACTATTGCCTTCCAACCATGTGTCTGATGTTACAAGGGAGAGAGTGTTCACAACTATGCCATTCAAACAGGATTGTCTATTGATGTGGGCCTAGTGATTAAGTGCTCTATTATCTCTTTCAATACTAGGAGGCTCACTAGTGGACTAGGACACCCTTCGCTCATCTACCAGTTGTGTCTCATGGCTAGAGTTCCTACCTCTGCTTAAGGGGAACTTCAACAATCTCTGCCGGTCATCAATAATGTAATGATAGATTCATTTGAGAAGACAGTGTGTAGAACTGCAAGGGCAAGTCCTTCATCTTCACCACCTGGATCTCCGCAACAGAGACCCACAAGAGGTTCTTCTTCTAAAGAACCTTCACTTGCCAATCTCCAAACTCGCCTCATGGGTGTTCAATGTTATACAAGGCAAATGATGAAGGACTAGCGAAAGATGTACAAGTATATGGTGGATCACAATAATGCCCTTACTGCCATGCTCCGGAGCTACAACAAATCACCTATCAATAGGACCATGAGCTTCCCACCTCCACCTACACTTCTTGATATGCCAGACAAAGATTTGAATTAGGCGCAAGATGAAAGCTTAGACAAGTGATCCATTTCAGGGAAGTCCTTGTTTTCCATTACTTTATTCAATATTGAGGACAATGTTTTGTTAAGTTTAGGGTGTTTAGCATTTTATTTGTATTTATAGATGTTTTTGTATAAGTTTGGGGATTGTTGTAGTTTATTTAGTTTGTGTGTCATGTGTTTAGTTAATTAGGCTAGTTTGGATTTGCTTATGTGTTATGTTTAAAGTTTTATGTTGACTTAGATAAAGGAAATCCAAGAATAACTATGCTAATATGCTGAAATTGAATAGGATGAATTTTCTCTTGATGATAAGTAACATATGTTGTGTTTTTCATTACCATTCACATAATTTAGAAGGAGATTTATTGATTTTTGTGATAAGTCCTTCCTTTTCATGACTGATGAAAATTTCATTGAGCACATTATGTTATGATCATACAAAGTGTATGTTGATGAGTTGATAGTGTTGTGAATTCAGTGACTTATTTTAGTTGACACCAGCATTCTAGAACTTATTTGATTATTCCTCAAGGTACAATCCTAGATTAAATGTTTACTTGGAAGTGATTTAGGCATTTTTTTTATTAGTTTGAACCTTTCAAACTAACCTAGTACATTCATGTCACTAGTATTCCTAGTGAGCCTTATGAGAGAATGGCATTTACAAAGCATGCGAAAAACCAATATTCAACTTTTCTTTCTTTAACCTCATCATCAAACCCCTTTTAGCTTAAAAAACCATGCTTGACCTATAAGAGACATATTCTATACATATGGTTGTTATATAGGTATGTGTGAAGCAAAAGAAATTATGTTTGAGGGGAATTGAAAAGAAGAATGTCGAAAGAAGATTAAAAAAGACAAAAAGAAAAGAATTAGTAAGTAATCATCTTTCAAATGGGGGAACCACATCTCCATGAACTCAATAGAAAACAAGTTTGGGGATGTGGTAGTAATATAGACCATAATAGGGGGGATCACATCCCAATGAACTTGATAGAAAATAAGTTTGGGGGTGTGATATTAATAAAGCTCATAATAATAATAATTTAAAAAAAGAGAAAAGAACCCTAAATGAAAAAAAATTTAAGAGAGTGAACATTCATATGTAATTCAATTATGATCTCTTACTTTGTGACTCCTTCTTCCTTTCTTTGTTAGCTAAACCCAAGGCCCCATTACAAGCTTAATAAAGACCTATTGATCCCAGTGAACAGAGTCATCTACATTAGTGGAGAGGGATTATGAAAAGCAAGCCTATGGAGTGTTTTGTGAAGATCATTAGAATCATTGATTCGCACATTATTGACTGAAAAGTATGTATTTAGCATGTAATTGACATTACACAAATATATTTTCACTTCATGAAAGGATCGATGAAGCATGAGTTTTAAGGGATTACTTAGTAAGTGTCTTGAATGATTTTTGAATTATTTGTTCTAATTGATTAAGATAAATTATCCTAAATAATTCATGAGTTCAAGTTTCTAGTTTGCTCGAGGACGAGCAAATAAGTAAGTTTTGGGGGACTTGACGAGTGAATTTCATACAATTATATTAAATATGCTTATGCTTATTTATTTGCAAATCCTTATCTATTTTAGATGAATTTAATACTCATTTGTTGAATTTTATAGTTTCCTTGAAGATGGAAAGAAGAGAAAAAAAATAGAAAACAAGAAGCTCAAGTTTGGGAAAGAAAAAAGCTACAAAAATTGAGTGAAAAAGCAATACGGAATAAGGTAGCCAGTTGGCGCCAGAACCAAATCACCATGGCCAGTAGCAAGTTGGTGCTGCTAGAGCCCATTCGGTGCCACTGGTGCCAACGATGCACCAAGATTTACAATTTTTTTGTGCAGTATGTATCTGAGGGCTTCTTAAGAAAAAACTTACAGTTTTTGAAGGGTTCTTTCCTCTTCCATTTTTTGGAGTTTTTCTCTGAGGTTTAGAGCCATTTTTCTAGCAGATTTCTGGTGGAGAAGAAGAAGGGATTGCAAGTAAGAAAGAAGAAACACAGAAGATATTCTTCGTTGTTATCATCCTGTCTCAGGGAGTTGTTTTATTTTCTCTTATGAATTAAATCTCTTTTTCTAGGGTGAAGATGTGCCCTTTTTGATACTCTTTGTTTATATGATCTTGTTTCATTCATGATATTATTTGCAATGATTTAATTTATTTTATTACTTGATTACCAATATTATGAGTTTGATTATATATCAAATTATAGTTAATGTACACACCATATGCTAAACCATTCTCTTTTTGTTCTTATTTTCTTGAACTTAATGGGTTTTCACCTCAATTATACTACACATCATAGGTAGTTGGAATGAGTGAAAGCACTTGATTTAAACCCACACACCTAATGGTAATAATCCTTGTTTTGAAAGAACGAACCCAAGTGAAGCATTAATTTTAATATTCCATTGGCAAAGGAGTGTCATCTAATGGTGAAATTTAATCCCTAGACTTCTTCCCTTTGTTAATATATCTACATAATCATTAGTTATTTATTTATTTTTATTCTATTAAGTTTATAAAAATTATACCAAATCTTATTCCAAGTCTATTTAGTTTTATACTTAGTAACTAAGATTAATTAAGTTAGTTTGTCGTTCTCTGTGGGATAGACCCTTGGCCACAGCCTCGATGCCATCTAGATTTTTAGCAATTTTTTAGCCTCCTTGTCCCTTGGTTTTTAAGGCAATGAGAGTGGTTTTTGGGGGGATCTTTTGGTAATCATGGAGGGTTAGTTTGAGGGTTCTTTGGGCACAACTTTGGGGGATTTTAGAGAAGCAACGAAGGAGATTTTTTGAGAAAGGAAGGAAGAAGAAGAAGATGACTTGCATTGAGTTATGGCTTTATGAAGAGAGTTATTTCCTTTTTCATTATGCACTAAATCTCTCTTTCTGGGGTGAAGATGTAACCCTTTCTAAAACATTTTGTTATTTGGGAATTTTGGCTCTTTAATGTAAATTATTTATTTTCATTCATTGAATTATTTGCTTTCATTTGGTTTGATATGTTGCTTGATCGCCAATATTACAAATCACATAAATTATCTAGCATAGTTGAGGCGCACACATATGCAAAACCATGAGCTCCATTGAATAAAAAGGATAGGTGGTTATGGTACATACCTTATGCTAAATCATCCTATTTGATTCATGTGTTCTTAAGCTTAATGGGTTTTCACCTCAATTATACTAAACACCATAGTTAATTAGAATGAGTGGAAATACTTGATTTAAACCTACACGCCTAATGGTAATAATCTCACATTAGATAGAACGAATCCAAGTTATGCAATGAATCCAACATCCCAATAGCAAAGAGTATCATGGAGTGGTGAAATCAGATCCCTAGACCCTTGCACTTTATTGATCTCACTTACATTACCCCTAGCTATTTGATTTCCTCAATTTTATTCAAGTTATCATTTATACTTACTTAGCTTAAATCATATTACTTTAAGATAAGTTAGTAACTAAAGCTAATTGAATCGGTTTGAACATTCCCTGTGGGATCGAACCTCACATTGCACACAATACTGTTATACATTTGTGCACTTGTAAGGAATTATAATTTGAACCATCAAGGTTTTGGCATTATTGCCCAGGAATGGTTCCAAATTGATTTAATTAAGTTAGTTATAATTGTTCTTTATGTTTTTTTATCTAATTGTATATGAAGTTTTGATTCTTTCATTCTTTCTTTTGTAGAGATGTGAATAAATGAAAGAAGATCATTGAATCTAGCTCTATTTCCATTGCATGATTGACATGATAAAGTGGAAATGGTGATAGAGAGTTTAAGTGAAGACGAAGTAGTCCACATGGCTAACAACATGGAAAATCTAGTGGCTCAACAAGCTCAACAACTGATGAAGGAGATTGCACATCCAACTATAGGAATTTCACCATCATGCATTATGTTGAATGATAATGCTAGAAATTATGTACTGAAATACGCTCATTTTAACATGCTTCCATCTTTTTATGGAATAGCTATAGAGGATCCATTGACATTCCTGTATGATTTCTACACAACAATACAAATTTTTCCAATTCAAGATATAATTGAGGATCAATTATGCATGAGATACTTCCCATAAACTTTGAAGGATGCAACAAAATATGGTTCATGATATTAATTCTTGGTTCATTAACAACATGGGAAGCGGTGTACAACAAATTCATTGGAAAATTTTATTCTCATATGAAAACTACCGAATTAAGAAGTAAAATTACTACCTTTTGTCAAATGGACAACGAAGAATTCCATGAAGCATGGGAGCAATGTAAAGCATTATTGATTCAATGCCCTGACCATAGGTATCCACTTGAATTGTTTAACTAGTTTTTCTATGATAGATTGACAAAACCATGCCAAGCCATGGTTGACAATGCTAAAAGTGGAGCAATGGGAGAAAAGACTCTGGAAGAGACATATGAGTTATATGAAATGCTTGGGACAAATTCTTAGCAAAAGAGTGTAAGAGGTAGGTCTAGAGGAATTTATGAAGTGAACTGTAACACTGATCTATCTATGAAGATGTCAACGATGGCGAAGCAAATGAAGGCAATGTGCTCGATGATAGTGAACATAAAATAACCACAACCTGCCCCAATAGTGATTTGTTCTTTTTATGGGATTTTAGGTCACTCATCTAACATTTTTCCTTCACATGATCAATTTGTAGGTGATGCAGAGCAAGCAAATGCAATAAATTTCTACAACCAGCGACTACGGAATCCTTACTCAAATTCTTACAATCTTGGTTGGAGAAATCATCCTAACTTTTCTTGGAACAATGACTAGAATCAAAACCATGTTAGAACTTCTTTTCAACCACCACAACCAAAGAAGCTTAGTCTTGAAGAAACCATGCAACGTTTCATTCAAGCAACATAGACTCAGTTAGGACAAATTGCAGAAGCCGTGCAAAGCCAAACACCTGGGAAGTTGCCTAGCCAGCCCAAGCAAGTAAAAGTGATCACTACACTGAGAAGTGGATAGGTAATTTACAATAAAGTTTGTAAAGAAACTGATGATTCAATTGTTTTCGCAGGAACTGACAAGGGAAAGACAAAGGCAAAAGAGGATGTGCATTCAAGGAAGGTAATGTTTTCAATAGTTGACCCACCAGTCAACTACAAAGCATTCCCCCAGGAAGGTTGAAGTAGAGCAAATTCAATAAGTCATTTTCTAACATTTATGATATTCTTTCTAAAGTGAATGTAAACTTGCTTTTGCTTGACATGATAAAAAATATGTCTACTTTTGCTAAATTGTTGAAGGAACTAAGTGTGAGGAAGCATAAGTATGAGCCTTACGAGAAGGTAATTATTTCAGAAGCAGCCAGTGCAGTGTTACAAACAAATCTGCCCTTGAAACTAAAGGATCCAAGTAGTTTCAATATCTCAATTACTGTAGGAGGATCAAATAAGGTAAAATCAATGCTAGATCTTGAATTAAGCATAAATTTGATGCCTTATTCTATTTATGTACAGCTTTGTTTAGGAGACTTGAAACCCACTACATTGTCTCTTCAACTTGTAGATAGATTAGTGAAATATCCTAGAAGCATTGTAAAGGATATTCTTGTGTAGATATATAAATTGATTATCCCAATTGATTTTGCGGTGCTTGACATAGAAAGACAAATGATTCTAGGGAGAAGTACCCATTCTTCTAGGACACCCATTCATGGATACAATCAAGACAATCATTGATGTATAAAATGAGAAGTTGAAAATGACTATCTTAGATGAAATTGTGGAATTTTCTATTTACAGTTCCCTTTCATTGCCTTCTGATCCTACTGGTTGTTTTCAAGTCAATGATTTGGACTCATTTGTTCTATCTACTTTTGTGCAACAAGAAGCAAAGGATAAATTGGAATTAGTGCTCACTATGGATGGATTAGTGGATGATGAAGAAGCAATGCAATTGAAGGAGACACTTGACAGTGCAAAGCAAGTGGAAGTTGAGGAAATCTCCCAAGAAGAGCTTAAACAAGCCAGCCTAGAAGTGGAACATGCAATGGTCACACCACACAATTAGACTTGAAGAAATTGCATAAGAGTTTGAAATATGTATTTCTTGGTGAAAATAATACTCTTCTAGCTATAATTGCTTTTGACTTGTTTATGGATGAGGAATTTAGGTTATTAACTGTATTGAGAGAGCACAAGGGGCTATGGGTTGGACCTTGAAAGATATAACGGAATTTGCCCCACCGTGAGTATGCATAAAATACTTATGGAAGAGGATACAAAGCCTTTCAGAGATGCGTAGGAGAGATTGAACCCACACATGAAGGAGGCTGTTAGAGCTAAGTTTATCAAACTATTGGATGCATGTATTATCTACCCAATCTCTAATAGCAAATGGATAAGTTCAGTACATGTCATGCCAAAGAAATCTAGTCTCCCTGTTGTTAAAAATGACAATGATGAATTGGTCCCTATGAGAATGACTATAGGATGGTGAATGTGCATTGATTACAGGAAGCCTAATGTAGCCACAAGAAAGGACCATTTTCCTCTCCCTTTCATTGATCAAATGCTTGAAAGATTAGTAGATCATCCTTACTATTATTTTTTGGATGGGTTTTCAAGTTATAATCAAGTTCTCATTGCCCCAGAAGATCAAGAAAATACTACCTTCACTTGTCCGTTCCTATCGGAGGATGCTTTTTGGTTTTTGCAATGCTCCTGCAACCTTTCAAAGGTATATGATGTCTATCTTTTTGACATGATTGAAAGGTTCATTGAGGTATTCATGGATGATTTTTCTATTTTTGGAGATTCATTTGATGACTACCTTAATAACTTGAGATTGGTACTTAAAAGATGCATTGAGATGAATTTGACATTGAGTTGGGAGAAGTGCCATTTCTTAGTCATATTGTTTCTAGTAAAGGCATTGAAGTAGACAAGGTAAAAATTGAATTGATTGCCAAGCTACCTCCCCCAAATTCAGTAAAGGGAGTTAGAAGCTTTCTTGGTCATGTAGGCTTTTATAAATGGTTTATAAAGGATTTCTCAAAAATCTCTAGAATGCTCTGTAACCTATTGGCTAAGGATGTGACTTTCTATTTTGAAGAGGAATGTCTTGTTGCCTTCAATACCTTGAAAGAAAAGTTAACTTCAGCTCCAATTTTAGTAGTGCCTGATTGGTCCATTCTATTTGAGCTCATGTGTGATGCATCAGATTTTGTTGTTGGTGCTGTTCTAGGACAAAGGGCAGATAAATTACCTCATTTAATTGTGTTCTAGAACTATTCCACCACTAAAAAAGAATTACTAGTAATTGTGTTTTTTTTTTGAAAAAATTTGGTTCTTACCTGATTGGATTGAGATACTTGCTTACAAAGAAGGATGCCAAGCCTAGGTTGATCAGGTGGATCTTATTGTTGTAAGAGTTCAACCTGACAATCAAGGACAAGAAAGGCTGTGAGAATGTTGTAGCAGATCACTTTTCTAGGTTGGTGAAAGGGATTGATTTTGAGTAAGAGAGAGACAAGGAGAACATTCCCATCAATGATATATTTCCTGATGAATAATTATTTTCTATAAAGGGAAGTGAACCTTGGTATGCGGATGTTATGAATTACTTAGTTAAAGGAGTTTTAATCCTATGTTGAATTCACAGGGATGGAAGAAGTTGTCGTCTATGGCAAGGCATTATTTTTGGGAAGATGCAATCCTTTTCAAACTATGTCTAGACTAAATTATCAGACATTATGTGCCAAAAGAGGAATAGCAAAGCATACTGAGACATTGCCATACATTTAGTTGTGGAGGGCATTTTGGAGGGAAGAAAACTATTTTAAAGATTTGTCAGTCTCATTTCCATTGGCCAACTATCTTTAAGGATGTTCATGCCTTCTATGCGATGTGTGACAGGTGTCAACAAATAGGGAATATCAGAAAGCGAGATGAGATGCTACTAACCGGTAATCTAGTGGTTGAATTATTTGATGTGTGGGGGATTGATTTCATGGGACTATTTCCCCATCAAATGGTAATTTGTATATTTTGCTTGCTATGGATTATGTTTCTAAATGGATTGAGGCGATGGCCACTAAGACTAAGGATGCTAATGTGATGCTAAGATTTTTAAAAGATAGGATCTTTTCTAGGTTTGACACTCCAAGGGCCATCATTAGTGATAGGGGAACTCTCTTCTGCAATAACATTTTTGCAGCTCTGCTTATAAAGTACAACATTACACACCGAGTTGTAACTCCTTATCATCCAAAAATTTCTAGGCAAGTTGAGGTTAGTAATTACCAAATTAAGGCAATTTTGGAAAGGACTATAAACACTACAAGAAAGGATTGGGCGATGAAGTTAAATGATGGATTGTGGGCTTACAAAACTGCCTTCAAAACCCCAATTGGAATGAGTCCTTATAAACTTGTTTTCGGGAAAGCCTAGCACTTACCTATTGAGTTGTAGCATAAAGCATATTGGGCAATCAACAATCTAAATTTTGATTTGCAAAAGGCAGGAAAGTAGAGGAAATTACAGCTCAATGAACTGAAAGAGCTGAGAAATGAAGCATACAAGAATGCAAGGATTTATAAGGAATGAATGAAAAAATATCATGGTGAATTCATTCACAAATGGTGCATTGAGCTTGGAAAGGAAGTTTTACTTTATGACTCGCGTTTGTGTTTGTTTCCAAGAAAACTACAATCTTGCTTAGTTGGTTTGTTCTTAGTCAATCAGGTGTTTCCACATGGAGCTGTCAAGCTGAAGAATTTGAAAGACGGAAGCACTTTCAAAGTTAATCGGCACCAAGTGAAGCAATATCTCACAAATGGCTTGCATTTGCCATTAAATGAAGTTTGTAATCTTGAAAATCCAAAAAAAGGGAAGTCATCTTGCCTAGATGTCAAATACAATGCCTTTGGGAGGCAACCGAAGCTTCGGAGTTTTGCAGTTATTTCAAATGCTTAGGAGTAGTGATGGTTTTGCTAGTATTTAATCTGCAATAAGTTGCATTAGTTTACTATGGTTTGATTAAATTATTATGATGAGAAATCATATTTTAATTTTTACATTTGTTGCAATTACTAAATTGTTGTTATGAAATTGATAGATTGAGTCATAAATTTGGAATTAGGGAGTACAACACATGAAGTTTTAAGATAACAACCCACACATGTGCAAAGGAGAACCAAGATTGAATGCAACCATCAAGACAACTTCGTTGGGACCAAATCCTCCTTCAGCAGCCACAACTCTCTCTTTCCCCATTTTATTCAAATCAGTAATTATTGTTTTATGTGTTGGACATGTTAAGTTCATGAGTGGAAGAACTTGGGAGCAACTCAAACTAAATTGCAATGGAAGAAAACAACATTAGAGCAAAAGAAGAGTTAAACAGGGGAAAATGGAACTTAAAATAATACTTGGTTCAATGATTCAATGAAAGGTTTAAAGTTTGTTTTAGAAAGAAGGAAGTAGAATGCATAAATGAAAATAAAAAAATTCAGGTCTTGGTTTAGAATTTCCAAGCTGCAGTGTGAAGAACATTGTTTGAAATGTTTAGGGTGTCCAGATTTTCTTAGGCTACATTGTCCTTTTCACGATACGACATGATGTGCAATGTGAAGTACATTGCATGAAGTGTCGTGTCCAAATGTTTTTAGGTAGCATCATCCTTTTCACACCACAGCGTGATGTGCATATGTGAAGTGCGTCCATCCAGCAAACATCGCATTGTGGCATCATTTTTACGTCACATCATGAAGTTGTTTTCCCTTTTAAACCCTGCAACGAACCATTCTTCTTCATTCGAGCCTCTCTCCATTTTCACTCCCCTTTCTCCCTTTCCTCCAATTCGTGAAATCCCCTTTCCATCCTAAAGGAACTCTTCCACTTCCATTACAAAAGAACTCTTCCCTTTCCATTCAAAGACACCATTTCACCTTCCCCTCCACAAGCACGCACATTACTTTCTTTTTCTCCTCTCTTTCCATCCACGCAATTGGTCATCTCACAACGAATGGGTTTCTAGGTTGGCAAATATACCTTGTAAAATCATGTAACTCAGATCTCCACTCATTCCATTTGCGTGTCTCAAGTTCCTTGTGTCTGATTCCAACAGTTTGAGAGTGGGTTGGTGTGTGGAAGGAAGAGTTTTCATATTGCAAGCTTGATGTTTACTTAAGTGCTTGAGTAGAATTGTTTGAAATTTCTCTATGAAGATTATTGAAATTGAAGGTGTTGGAAGAGTGTTTGATGTATTAAAGTGGATTTATGTGTTGAGAGGGAATTTTTTCTTCATGCTCATCAAGTGTTCGATGTTTTGATTGAACCATAGCAAGGGTGAGTAGTGGGTGAAAACTTGGTTCATTTGGAAGTTTGTTTTACAACAACGATTCATGAAGAAAGTTGTGATCACTATTGTAATAAACTAGTGAAATTGCAAGGATCCTTGTGAAGTAGTATTAAAGTGAATTCATTATAAACTCTAGCCATTTGTGGGATTTCCTTTGTGAGAACAAGTTTCTATTCAAATCCAATTTGCGGCTCTTCAATTGCTGACAGTGTGATTGTTGCTTAAGTGGACATTTTGTTTTGTTGAAGTAGATTTTGTGCATTATATTGAAAGAATCAAAGTCCTACTGCTACCAGTCTTTCACAAAGGAAGTGTGGTAGGACCTCCGAAGCCCATATTGAGCCTACATTTTTCAATGAAGCAACAGCCGAGGACTTTTGCCTCTTTATTGTCTTTAGGTCATGCATCCTTGAATGGGACTTTTATAAATATCTGGCAACATTATGGACATGATCAATGACAAAGGATGGGAAAGATTTGCAGCACAACCAATTACCACACTAGTGCTAGTGATTCGAGAATTTTATGCAAATACTAAGGAGCAAAATAAGGTGGACCTAATGCAATTGAAGGCATTAGTGCAGGGTAAGATGGTGCCTTATGATCACTCCTCCATCAATCAAAGCAATGGCCTAGAAGATATTGATGAGGATGAATACTGTAACAACCCGGGCTCCAGGTGCACTATTGTCCGCTTTGGCCACAGGCCGCACGGTTTTGTCCCGCTCACACAG